>PVJL010008185.1:0-19107 GCA_004026885.1 Lyroderma lyra | reverse complement strand
GCTGGATGCATGCCTGGGTCAAAGGTCCTTACCACGTAGCCATGTCCCAAGTTCCCGTAATGGTTTCTTCCTTCCTCATTGATCCCATGCACTGCATTTTCCCTTGTAATTTCTCCAAAGCCTCCCTGCACCTTTGTAGTCACATTATTCAAATACTCACGTTACCCAATGTATGAATGCCAGGGGCCTGAGCGTTAGGGAAGACCTCACTGGGAAGAAGGTAATTAGTCAGAAACCTGCACGAAGTAAGGGAGCAAGCAGAGGAATAGCTAGGAAAAACATTCTAGGAAAAAAAACAGCAAATGCAAAGAAGCTGTATTCATTTTGCATTGCTGCATAACAAATTAAAACAAACCGTGGCTGAAAACAACACTCATATATCAGTTTCTAGGTCCTATAAATCAGAAGTCTGGACACAGGATGACTGGGTTCTCCGCTCAGGGTCTCACAGTGCTGAAATCAAAGTGCTGGCTGCGATGTCAGCAAAGGCTTACGTTCCTCTCCCAGGTCATTCAGGTGGTTCGCAGAATTCAGTTTCTTGTGATGACCAGACTGAGGTCCTGTTTCCATGCTGGCTGTCCTGGGGGGCTGCTCTCTACCACCAGAGGCCACTCAAGTTCAATGCCATGCAGCCCCTGGCATCTTCAAGCTAACAAGAGAGAACTCCTCAAATGTCAAATCTCCCTTATGCCTCGAATCTCTGACTTGCTCTGTTTCTGACCCTCTAGACCCAAATTTAAGGCTCATAAAATCAGGTCAGGTTCATCCAGATAATCTCCACATCTTAAAGTCAACTGAATGGGACTTCAATTCTGTCTGCAAGATTTCTTTACAAAAAGTCCTAAATTTGCATTTGATTAGATAACTAGCAGATGATATGTGTACATCAGAACCCAGGTATTAATATTTGATCAGGATCGGGGGGCATCTTGGAAGTTGCTTACCACAGAGCCTAAGGCAGGAAGAACAACAAGGAAGCTCACGCTCTAAATCAATGTGGGCAAAAAGAGCATCAGCTGATCAGGTCACAGAGGTGGTAGGTAGAGGAAGGGACAGGAGCTAATGAAGGGCCTGAAGGACAGGCCATTGAGGAGACGTTGGTTTTTACTTTGAGATCAGAAGCCGTTGAATGATCTGACTCAGGTGTTAGAAATACAGCTGCAAGGAAACAGGTTGTAGGGAAGGCAAGAACTGAAACAGAGAGACCGTGGGGAGGCTACCATGAGAATACTGGTCACAGAGGGTGCTGATACTTAGCTGGCAGGGGAGACACCATGATAACGAAGGTGGTTCTCCCAGGGCAAGGCTTATCCATGGCACTCCGGATGTGCTGACCCCTGCGATTTCCCCAAATGTGGAAACTCGACTGCATCATTTGTGGTAGTGGGGGACTGCATTCGCACTCTCCCCTAAAAAAAAGAGGATGTTGGCTTGGACTGGGGTGGAGATGATCAGGGTTGAGGGGGAGTCAGAAGGATGTATTTTGAAGGGAGTGCTAGTAAGTTTTGCCAATGTTAGATTAAATGTGGGCTGTGAGGGAAGGGGTCCAAGTGTTTTCGTCATCCCATTACCACTGTCTTAAAATATCTCATTTATGTATTTATTGGTCTCTTAAAATACTTTGTGTACTTACTTCACTACTGTCTGTTGGCTCCTCCTGCAAAGGAGGGTCTGTGAAGGCAGGGCCACTCTTCTCCACTACCTCATCCTCAGTGCCCAGCACATAGTCTGACACAAGTAGCATCCAATAGGTACTTGTTGAATATGTGAGTGAGTGAGTGAGTGAATGAATGAATGAAAATGAACAAACAACTGACTTTTGCACTTCAGGCACTCATGTTCTTTTCACAAGTTATTCCAATATAGCAAGAATGGAAAGTAGACATCTCCTTAATACACCAGATGGGATAAAATCCAAACCTAACAAAGCATTTTATTCCCATATATTGAACTTATCAGGAAAAAACAAACTTGTTTTCCCCAATGTTTACTTGATGTACATTTTAGATTCTCTCAAATGTATTCACAGTGTTTCATGTTTCAGTTTTCTTCGTCACCTGGGGTTTCAATTAAGTGATTAAGGTTTTTTTTTTTCTGTGCATTTTTGCTATATTTTTCTCTCCAACAGTCATGGTTTTCAGTTCTCAGTATTTTTTGGCTTTCTGGAAGAGAGTGCCATTGTACCCACTAAAGATAATGCATTGCTAATTTTCAAGGCAGTGTTCTCTTGGTTTAGTTGTTGGGTAATATGAGCTTTGCAAATAGCAGACTTTCATGACATCTTGCCCATAATGCACTTAGAAAACCACTAAGGCTGGAAGGGATAATAAGTTAAAGAGGCCAAGGACTGACTTAAGCGGTACAAAAAAGAAAAATCATAGGAATACTAGGCGGTAATAAAAAATTCAGTCTAATATAGCCTTTTAATTGGCAGTATGTGTTGAGTCATTAAAATCACGCAGTGTTTATTGTAAGGGTATTCGTAATAAGACATAAAGCAGATTATGGATATGAAAAGAGATTGTGCAAAATCCACTTTTTGCTCATTTTTCATTAAACCTAATGAAATTTCTTAATTAAAAACAGACACTAATCAAGGGTTCATTTCCAGTCCAGAAGTGAAATAATCCTGAAGTACATAACCTTGGACAACCTGCTATTTGTGGAAGACAACGTGTTTTGCAAAGCTTTCAGAATATTGGTGATTCATACAGCAAATTCTCCCCTTCTTTAAGGTCCACGTGACAATAAAGTTGAACTCTAGGATCAAATAGGTTAGAACATTTAATGTGCTTAGTTGCTACACCATTTTCGGGCTTAAATGACTAAATAGAATGCCAAAGTGAGGCTGTCCTAAAGCTACGTGAGTGTCTGCAAATGTGCTCAATGCTGTGGGTGCTCAGGTGGCAACTGATGAATGAATGTCCCGCCTGAAACAGAGAAAGGGCCAAACTCAGGGTTGTGCCCTCTGACCTGTCAGGCCAGGGGTCCTCTATTATCGCTTTCTGTATGTCAAGCCTATAGTCTCTGCTCTGTTTTGTTTCCTTAAACCCCTGATATTACAACATTGAGTTATGATTATTAAGAGGTAGAGAGGGTGTAGGGATGGAGCAAAGGAGAAGGAAGGAAGGAAGGGAGGGAGGGAGGAAAGAGGAAGGGGAAGGGAAGGGAAGGAAGGAATTCTGTATCTCAAATTTGTAAAAACTAGATCCAAACTTGTAAGAAAATCAGAATATTTTCTAGCTCTTAGGGTCAAATAAGTTCTTGACTAAGTCAAAATGAGTGTGTGAAGGAGGAGCTGTGTAGTGGAATTGTACACAATTCCTTTGTCCTCGAACAGTTGCAGGTGTTCCTCAGAGGACTGCAGGACAGATTGTGTTGCTTGGGATGCAAAGTTAAACACCCAGAGCCAACTTCATAAACTATTGGGCAAACATGTCATTTAGAGACCTGCAGTTTTGTCAGTCACTTTCTATAGAGCACCTTTAAGTATCTCACTGTGTAAATCTTTTAATATTGCAAAGGTCACACAGTGAAGACTGACCATGTTCAAAGCAGACTCTCTCTTTTTTAAGGATCCACAGAGATATATCAACACTCTGCTTGTGTGCTCTTTAAAAATACTCAGTGTAAACAAACACTGATAAGACTTGACAGGTAGGGAAGCCTCCACAGTATTCCTTGATGCCTGCAATAAACAGGGAATTCTTTTCTTCTACTTCTTCTCCTTTATTCCTCACAGGCCAACCGTTTCTAAGCCCTGCCCATTTTATCTCCCAAGAGATCTCTTTTCTCAATACCCAGTGTCACTACTTTAGTTTAGAACAGAGTTCTAAACCTCTGGCCAATGATGCTCCTAAAACTTACAATTTTGAAAAATACATACTGATGTATTTGCAATGCATTTGGTTTCTTAGGTACCATATCCTCCTGGTTTCTTTGCTCCAGGGGTCCCATCCCCATCCAACATGCCCTCCCCCACTATGGTAATGTTATTTTGCATTCTGTCTTAAGCCTTTTTCTCTGACCCTGTTCATTCACTGCAGGACATCCCCTCCACTCTGAGTGCTCTGTTATCTACTGTATGTTGATAGTTTATTGATTCTTACGTGTAGTACATTTTTTCCTGCTATGTCCCAGACCTGTGTATTGGACATCTATGTGGCTACATTGAATATGTACTAACATTTCTAATTGGATATCTCTCAGGAACCTCAAGTTCGGCATGACTCAAACTGCATATATTTTCTTATTTCTAGACCCAAAGTCCTTCCTAAGAAGGGCCTCCTTACTTAGTGGCACCATGACTAACCCAGTTGTTCAATCTGGAAATCTAGAATTTATTATGACTCTTCTTTCATCTTCATCCCTGACATCTAATCTGCCAACAAGCATGTCCTACATATTATACCTCCAAAATTTAAAATATGTCCATTTTTATACACTCCGATGGCTACCATCCTCATCCGAGCAACTGCCATCTCTGGCCAAGATCCTTTTGGCCCTGTCTACCTGCCCAGATTTATTTCTCACCATTCTGCCCTCCCCACACACGGTTTTCTCCATACCGAACTTCTCTTGTTTTTGGTGTTTTTTTACACACATACGCCATTTTCCCCCTCGGGATCTTCATACTTGCTCTTTTCTGTAATGTGCACTCTTCTCAAATCTGCCTTCACCTGGCTGACTCAAATTAGTCCACACGTCTCAGTTTATACTTCACTTCTTTGGAGAAGCCTTCCCTGAATTCTTGATTGGGTTCTGCACTATTGTTGTTACTTGGTTTCCTGTCCTAATCCCTAGTCTGTGGGATAGAGGCTGTATCTTTCCCTTCTTTACTGCCGTTAATGCCAGAGCCTGGCATGATGCCTGGAACACAGCGGAAGCTTCATAAAGGTCTGCTGAATTAATCAGCTAGTTTATATGTTTACTTTTCTGCCTTTCTCATGAGACTGGGAGATTTGTAAGGGGAGGTCGTCTAACTCTCACCTTTGGATCCCCAGTACCTTATACATACTGGACACTCAATTGTTTTGTATTAAATGTGGATGGATTCATGGATAGATGGATAAATGGTTGGTTTTAACAGGAAAAGTTATCTTTGAAAAATGATCCAAATTGTCCTTTTGAAGATTGCACAGTCATGTACATAGGAGGCTACTGAACTTTAAAAAAAAAATGTGTGAAATAGTGATATGAGCAAACTTTGTCAAAAGGTATACAGAGGAGAAAATGTCCTATTTTCAACGACCAAAATGCCCCTTTATGCCTGTTGTAAAATATTATAAAATAGATCTACAGTGGAATATACTCATATTTGGTGATGATTCTTTAACTCTTTCAGGACACATTGGTCTCTCAACAAGCTGTCTTATTCTCAGCCAGAACATGGAACTTGGATGACATTTACTTCCTGTTAACTATAGGAACGAAGGGGCCAATCCAGTGGATAGGAAGGAGGGAGGGAGGAGGCAAGGAAGACAGGAGGGAGGAGGGAGAACAACATGTCAAAGTGATAATTAATAAAGCAGTTTAATGTTTTCCCCTAAATATCAATTCCAAATTCATGAAACCGAACATAAATCTTTTCATTGTTTAAAAAGGAAATCCAGTCCAGTTACTTATTGCCCCAAATGCTGTGGCTAGAACAATACATCTGCTTGTAATCAGCAACCTGGGAGGAGGGCTTGGCTGGGAGTAGTCTTTGCTCCACCTGGTATCTGCTGGGGTGACTCAAAGGCTGGGGGCTGGAATCATCCAAAGATTTGCTTATGTGGCTAGTGTTCAGGCTGGCTATTCTTTGGGACCTCAGCTAGGACTGTGGCCAGAACAACTGCACATGGCCACCCCATGTTGCTTGAGCACCTACACAGAATGGTGTCTGGGTTCTAAGAGCATTTGTCCCAAGAAAGAGATTCAGGAGAAAGCACTGACCGTTATCCCCTGCTCTTTGAAAGTGCACCTCATGCCACTTTGCTTTTCCAAAAGACCTACATTAGTAGCTGTTTTCACCAGCTGAAATAAATCTGAAGAGGATTTTTTTTTTTTATGAAAAAGGGAGAAAAGCAAAAATAGCACTCAGCTCTTCTCTTGCAGCAGCCCTTAGAGAAGCACTGCGTCCCTCCACCCCAGCAGCGAGAGTGACCCCACTAAGCTCCTTCTCCCAGAGCTGCACGGAGCACCTCAGCCTCAAGCAATACAGCTTTGAAGTGTGTCTGTGAGCATCTGTGCCTTATCTCCATTTATTTTGTGCACCTGTTCACAAAGTGTGTTCCAAGGTATCAGAACAAACTGAGAGAGCTCATAAGGATGTTAAACATAGAGTAAAACTGGATGTACTTAAGCACATTTGGTATGATTTGGTAGGTTATTTGGGGGGAGGGGTAGTCTGTAAATGCTCAAAAATTCTTCCATATAAATTATGGTCATTACTGCTTTGGCTTACAAAAGCTTTTTATTAATGCTCTACTTTCAAATAAAGGGGAAAACCTATATTGCCTTTTACGACCTAACCTCACACAGTGCCCTTTCTGCTTCATTCTGCTCATTGAGATGTTACAAAAGCCCATGCAGTTTCAAGAGGAGGGGAAAGAGATGCCATCTCTGTGGGAAAGTGCCCGAGTTCAGGAAAAACACATGGAAAATACTGCTGTGACCGTTTGCTAACTACAATCTGCCACAAAATCATAATGTCCCTTTAGGTCACTGTAAAATCAAAGCTTCAAAGGACCGATGCCAATGTTCTGACTCCATGTAAAACTTTCAAGCTTCCCTAATGATCCCAGGACTAATAGTTTGAATCTTCTGACCAAGTGGGTCAAATCCACCTGTTGGTTTGTTTTGTCAAACCACATAGGCAATACCTACATTTTTTTGCAGATGGTTCACTTCTAATCAGAGATAACTCATGTCCTAAAACCCTGGATCCATCTTGTAAGCAAAGCCATTGGAATAAAGCTGGCTCATAACTGCTCTTTCATGGGTAGAATCTGGAATGGAGTTGCCTGATGGGGAACTTGGCAATGCTGAAACGAGGCCACCGTGGATTTGGGAGTCATCAGAATTATGGGCAGTTACTTCTGCTTTTATTTCTGCCTCCCCTGATAATAAAATGATATACTCTGCCTGCTTCTCTCCTGCCCTCCCCCCATACTTAAACCTGAGAGGCAAGGGACATAGAGTGAGGATGAGTGAATCTTTTCCCTGGCCCCCAAAGGAAATAAAACACAGGCAGCTGCCAGGAAAGAGTAATAAAGTCTATCATTTAGTCTGCTACAATGCAGTTTGGCAGGTGACTTCCACAAAAGACAGACATATGAAACTGAAATACAGAGACCCAGACTCTGTGGGAGGAGAAAACAGTGCACATCAGAGACTGCATCCTTGATGTGACGAGAAAAGAGGGATTGAATTGTCCTTTACACAATCATGGTTATTTTATTGGTTCAAGACAGATAGTAGAAAGCTAAGACAAGCTCGAAGAAAATTTGTGTTTATCCCTAACCCTCTGGAGGGAATCTGTCATCCAAGTGAAAGGCATAACCCTTCCATTATAGGAAGGGCAGTGTTGTAAGACTGAAGGAGGTTCTCTCTGTGAGTCAGATCTAGTTCTGGCTTATTTACAACTTCACACCATTCATACTATATCCACATTCCTTTACTGCCTAGCCAGTCCTGGGAGCTGTCAATTTTCCTTCATTTTCTGCATCCCAGGGAAAAATTGGAAAAGACCATATAAGTGGTGATTTGGGGACCTCCAACCTTGTAATACTCTCCACAGAAGCTGTGAGGTGCTGGGGAGATAAAGCTGATGTGAAGGTTCTAGTTCTTACTCGGCCATAGCTTCCTGCTCATTTTAACTTCTTAGCCATAGACTTCAGGGCTTCTTCTCAACAGAGTATCCATTTATCTACTTTCCTTTTTTTTTTTTTTAAACAATGCCCTGTGTTCCTTAGGGGTCCACCATCCATCCACTCTCATTTCATGTGGGGTTTGGATGCGGGCTGTACCTGAGATCCTTGGTGGACATGTGACCCAGCAATTAGTTTAGGGCTTTTCATATAATGACAGTTGATCAAATCAGCACTAATCCTTTGACTATTTGGAATGAATGTTTGATCTGATGTCGTGAAGATGTGAATGCCAAGGTGAGACCTAAGGATACTAGAGATGAGAGATGGAGAAGGAGATTGGGTCGTGATGGCAGTTTGAGGCCTTGGATCCAAATACATGTAAGTGAATCTGCCCCCTGGACTTCTCCATTGTGTGAGCTGATGAACTCCGCTTCTCACACCAGGCATGTTTTATTCTATTGTTTGTTATTTGCAAAGCAGTTAATAGCCATGTCCTACAAGGTCACATGACCTTGGAGGCAGACACATTTGTGTGTTGTTTTTGTTTACATTTGTGTGTTTTGGGTTTTTTAAAAGTATAATAGAATCTTACATCTGGGCTACACAATGGCTGTGGTACCACATGCGAGGAAAAAATAAGCTGAAAGATCATCATGTAACATACTAAAGTCCCAGAAAGAGAACAGGACGTTTATCAGAATAGCTTGGAGACAGCCTGACTTTGTATCTGCTAAACTCATGTCCAAGAAGCAAATAATGTTCTGTTTACTTAATTGGCAGCTAATGAGAGGACCAGATAGGAATTATTTTTTGTAACACTCTGTCTTCTTATATTTACTTGATTGGAGAGTAATTCCAAAGGAGCCAAACATAATTAATTGTTGAGTGGGTGCACTGTATGTGATTGAAGTAAAGCAAGAAAAAAAATAACCAGGTGAAGCCAAGATCTGGAGGAAAAGGGGTAAGTAGCTATATTAATTCCCTCAGTGACTTTGGGAGTGTGTGTGGTAACCTCTCTCAGTGCACTGTGGACACGATATAAATGATAAGTGACATGAGTCACTTTGCTCTCTGGATCTGAGACACATCAGCCTGTGCAAATGTTGTCACCAAATAATACTCCAAAAGCTCATACTTACCAATGAGTTAGAGGACCTAATGATTAATATCCTTTTGATTCTGGTTTAATTTTATCACCAAATAAGCTCTATCTTTAAGGAAGCAACTTTAAAACAAGTGATGGAACTGTATTTCAGTCATTAGACTGTATTAATCTGATGGTTGTCAATTCTACCAATAAATCGTGCTCTCACGCTGCTTATATTTGTAGGCAGTGCAAGACTAATTCTTTGATATCAAAACTTCTGATAACTCTTCCTCTAAATTCTTGTAGGGAGGAACAGAGGTTATGAGCAATAATCAAAGAATGGGCCTTTGCTCTCCACTTTCTGTCACTCTACATACCCAATTCATCAAATAATTCCTCCAAAGTACAATTTACACCCATCCAGTCCCCTGAATATCCAATCTCTAATCCCTCGTTGCTGCCTCTATTCTTTCTCATGGTCTCCACTCCATGTTAACACATTTTGTAAAATCTAAACCCTTTGATATGACCTATGAATCCCTTGTATGGTTTGAATTTTGTATTTCTTCATTCCTCATTCCATTCTTATCTCCTAAATCAATTGAAATCCTTTCTTGTCATTTCACATGATGGATTACTTTCTCAACCTTCAGGATTCCCAAAAATGCTTCCTCTTCAGGGAGGCCTTCCCTGACCCCATCTCTATCTCCCTCACTCCAGTGTCAATCTCCCTCACTCCAGTTTATTCTTTCATAGTATAATACTTGCATGATCTTACCATTCATAAATTTATTGTTGTGTTCATAGAAACACCATTTTAGTTTCTCACCCAAAATGTAAATTATACATATTGATAAACTAGATAGGGAGTTTTATTAAAGGAGGGATCACTAGTGCCAAACACATAATAGGTATTCAACAAATTGTTTTATTATTACTTTGATCAAAATGCCATGGTGTCGCCCTATTCTGCTCCATTTTACCTGTATAAGCAAAAAGTGACCTCCTAAATAGTTTTTTAAATATATAAAATCAATCAGAAAACAATGGAAGAGGAATAAAATGAGCAATTTGCTTTATTTCAGTAATTTTCAAAGGGTGCTATTTGTATCCCCAATGGTTCGTGCTATTATTTTATGTGAAATGTTGGGAAACATTTTTGATTGTAATAATCTATTTTAATTGTAGATTAGAAAAATATATAACATTATTCCATACATATGATTGCAACTTCTAAAAAAATAAGTCCATATAACTAAAAAAAATAGCTTAAAGAAAAATATTGCCTTTAGAATTGTAGAGGTGGTATGCAAAAATGATCATTGTGGTTGTATGCACATGACCAAAACTGGAAACACTGGTTTAGTGGAAACAAGCAAGAAAGAAACAGGACCTGTACAATAATTTTTAGATAAAATTTATCCATAAATTTTTAGATTTGGAGCAAGTGAAACACATGTAGAAGTGGAGCTGTTCAGATCTTTAAAAAACTGCTGCAAGGATGTCTCCTGACAACCTGCAGAGAACTTCTTTCCATGAAGATGATTTCACCATGACATTTTCATCATCTGCAAACAATGTCAAGTACTTTTCCCCTGTGTCAGATTAGCCCACTACTTTTTTCTAAGAACGAACAGGTGAAACAATATTGCCTCATTTCAATAGCCAGGCGACTGGCTTGGGCTAACAGCGCTCCTGACAAGGTAGAGAGGGCCAGAGTCCTTTCCTTCCTGACGTGCTTATGTGGCCGATGAGTAAGAGATTCCACACATGCCTAAGGATAATCTGCACTAAAATCATTCCCGTTAGCTATAGACTCATAATCTCAGAACAAGAGTGCTACAATGAATTTGAAGTTTTCCTCAAAATCTGCTAACTTCATAGAGCATTAAACATATGATATACTTGCTTCTCTTGGATCTATCATTTTAAAGAGAATTACAGAATGCTATATAGGTTTGCCATATCTCAAAGAAACAGATCGAGAGTCTGGATTTGTGATAAAGAGTTTCTCACGAATGCCTTTGGGCATATAAAATAGTTTAAATTTCTTGTTAAAGCTAAATAGCACTCCCATATCAAAGACTCATGATTTCCCCAAAGCCTCTCTTCACAGAAAAGGAAAAGTAGGAGAGCTTAGACAATATCATCCGGTAAGTGCTGCCAATCAAGAGAATACTGTGAACTCTTTATTCCAGGAGTTAATGAGAATATTTGCAAGCCTCCTCTGTATTTGTAGGTAATTAAGGAAGACTAGAACAACTGAGGGAGAAATTATTAAGGAAATACAGAATGCAATTGCATAGCAGAGGTAATTAGGAATTGCATGTTGAGAATGAGAAATAGCATAACTTTGTAAAAGGTGAGGGTAAAGATCTCTAAACATGAGGAGGAGCAAATTTATACAGATTACAGTGAATGAAGCCCGGAGGACATTGCTTCTTTAACTTTTGTGCTTTTTAAGTATTACAGTCATCCTTTGACAGGGAAAACAGGGCCCTGAGTGTCCACTGACACGCATTTTTGGTTAATTTAGTAATCCTCAGGTAGAGATTAATTATACAGTGTGGAAGAAATGCTTCAGTTTAATCTGAGGTATCTTCTTCCTTTTGGTCAACCATAGCTTTTAACACATTAACATTAACTATAATGGCTACCTATTTAATAACCATGCAGGTTTTAATTACTTTACAGGTTTTAATTGTATGGAATAGACATAAAGGATAGAATTCCATTTTGGGTCAGAGATTATTTTAAAAGTAAGCTCTACAGTCCCAAATTGCTCTAGGAGTGGGCCTATACGTTTTTGAAGCAAAAGAGGAATGCCTTATCTGTCTTGTGCTCGCAAACATTAGCCCAAGTTAGGTCAATAACCAAATGAGTAAAAGGGCATGTGCTAGTGGAATACTCATGGCAGTCTAATCAATCCCTAAGTATTTATTTAATATCTTCTGTGGACCCAGCAATTAGCACAAACCTGTCTCAGAAATCGCAGATTTTTAACAGGAGTGCCTGTGCTGACTGATTCATAGTGGCTACCCAGAGTAAACAGTTATGTTTTTTCCGGGCTCAATTTCATTTCTGTAGGAATAAATATTTGATGTATTGACAACAACTTCTTCTATCAGAGGAGAGGGAAAATTATAATCCAGGTTCCGTGCTCTTGCCACCCTTATTCTAGCTAAGTCAATGACTCTCAATATTAGCTATATGTTAACCTGGGGAGCTTTCATAATAAAAATACTGATGTCTATTCTCTACCCTGAAAGTTTCTGATTTGTTTGTTCTAGATGCACCCACATGTAAATATTTTTGTAAAGCTTTCCTGGTGACTCTGATGTGCAACAAGAGTGAAGAAAGACTGCTAAACATCAGAAAAATCTCAAGTCACTTATGTCTCCTGGAACCAATTTCCTAGGTAGGACTTTATAGGATATTTTTAGGAAGCTAGCCTTATTCCTTAAGAGTCCTGGGAGGCCACAGAAAAAAAAAATCATCTCTTTGAATTTGGTAAATGGCATCTAACTCTTGCCAATGTATTTTTCATTAAAATTCCCTAAGAAAATACATATTAGTTAGTAGACACTGCATTTCCCATGCTGTCAACACTGTTTCAAATGACACCCAAAAAAGTCTCATTAGGCACTCATATTTTATGCCTTTATTAACCTGACTTGTAAAACAAGTGAGTCGTAATTCTAAGTGATGATTGTTTCAAAATGGTGGTGACACCTCAATACCTTTAAAGCAATCTTATTTTTTAATACACTCATTTAACATTTACTCAACCTACGTTATTCTCCTGGGAATGCCACATCTCCAAAATAGCTTCCAGATTGTGTTGGGAAGTTTTGAAATGATTTTAAAATATACTTTCTCACTTCATGTGAAAATTGAGTATTAAAATAGAAAAGGGGAAACTAAAATGCTGTGATTAGTCAATGAAACTGTGGAACTGTGTCCAAATCTCTGATTTACTCAGGCAATAATGCTTACTACCACATAAACTCTCCCCCTTCCTGATCCCTTACCCCCAATGCAATGCCTGGCAGAAGGTATTATGGAGAGTATAAAGATGCATCTCATTCCTTAAAGGCATCCTACAGTTGACTTTGACTTTATATAAACTCATCATGGGTATATTCTACCCTTAGAGCTGCTCCTACTTCGGGCCAAATGTACGTTGAGCACCTTCTACATGCCCCACCCCATGCTTGCTTCTGAGAATAGAGTAATCAATAAGACATAGCTGCTACCCATACATATTTTATAATCTAGCTCTGAAACTAGGCCTGGAAAATCTCCATTAAAAACAACAACAAAACACCTGGTTAACCTTCCAGCATTGATGTATGATCTACATTCTAAGTTATTTGGATTTGTGTATAAAAATATAATCAAATCAGATTTTTCAAGTTAAGAATATAAAACAAAAATGTGAGATGGAAATTAATTGGATAAAGAGGGAAGCCCTTGAATAATGGTGATGAGTCTCTTTTAGATATAACCATCTGACACAAAAAATATGTTATCTTATTGGCTCTTGACTGATAAAACACGTATTCACAAGAGAAAACCACAGGACTTGGTCTGTCATTTTGATGAGCTATTGTGTCACAACAAATATATTTTTATATTACTCATTTTATAGGCAATGAAACTGAACCTCAAAGAAGTTGGGTGATTTACTAAAATCATGATGTTGGGAAGCCTAGATTATAAGCTAAGCCCTTTCTGTGGTCTTTGAGTGGGACTGTACTTCATACTGGCTCTACAAAGATGTGTAATACATAGGGTGTAGCACCTGTCATTAGCTTCTAGCAAGTGCAGCAATCACATTTTTTTACCCTGGCACCAATTTCTATTAAGTTTACATAAATAAAAAGCAACATTTATATTAATGATGTATCAGCAGGAAAATGAATACTCATCTCCTAATTTCCATAGGTCTGTGTGTTTTATCTAAAGTGTATACTTTCCCTAGACACTATTATGTGTGCTAATAAGGGCAGGCAGTTATTACCAGAAGTTGATTGACTAAGAGCTAGAGAGGAAAATAAACTTTCCTTCATGCTGAATTACTCATATGAAGTGGCCATTTATTCTATTGAATACCTACCATGTCAAAATATATTAAAAACCATGAATCTTTTATTAGTGTTTTTTCTTCTTACACCAAAACTTCTAAAATTTTTGTAACCAGATAAGAAATGTGCTCTGGCTTTCCAATATTCCTGGAGATCCAAATATAATAATATCATTGCCACACTTTAATACATACGTATCAGGACTGTCCAGAAAGTATCCAGACGTGTACTATGAAAAATAGAGGCATTTATGGCTGGATATCTTTCCAGACAGCATGCATACACACATACACGCACATGTGTATATATAAACATTATACAGCAATAAAAAAATGTAATCTTGTCATTTATGACAACATGGATAGATCTAGAGGGTATTAAGCTATGTGAAGTAAATGTGGTTTCACTTATATGTGGAATCTCAAAAAAAAAGCAAACAAACAAATCAAAACAAAAACAGATTCATAGAAAGAGACCAGAAGGATGGCTACCAGAAGGGAGAGGATAGGTGAAGGGGAAGGGAAATATAGTGAATAATACTGTGATAAGTTTACACAGTGACACATGATTGCTAGAATTAGCAGGATGATCCCATTGTAAGGTATAACAATGTCGAATCACTATATTGTATACCTGAAACTAATGTAATCGATATAAGATTGTATATGAACTACACTTAAATTTAAAACCAATTTTTAAAGGAAGGAAAAAGTTTACAGAAAAGGTAGAAAACAGAGGTGGCACATCAGCTCAGCAATGTGGCTGACCTCGGGTAGACATAACATGCTTGAGTCTGTGTGTCAGCGATCTTTCTGTAATGCCAAATGCTGAGAAACACTCTACTGGCAGAGAGCTTCCATTGGCATTGATCATTTCCAAAACTGCAGCTGAGTGCCAGCTACAGTACTGACCCTTAATAAATACATAAATAGATGGATAATGACATGGAAAGAACCACAGGCCAACAAACTACCAGGAACTTGTTATTCAACTGATGAAATTTGGATATGTCAAATGATTGCCATTTATCTATTCTATTGGTTATGTTCTAGAAGAACTATAATTAGAACATTCAGGTGGTTTGAAAGTAAGCAGGTGGGAAAGATATGCCATGCAGTCACTAATTAGAAAAAAATGCACTGTACAGATATATTAATGTGGGAAAAACAGACTTTAAGATAAGAAGTATTGCCAGAGAGAGAGTATATTTCAAAATTATAACAAGTGAATTCATCAGGAAGATACAGCATTTAATATGTATGCATTTAATAGCATAACTTCAAATATAAAAAACAGATATAAAACTGGTAAAGAAATAGATAAATGGATAACAAGCATTTGAAATATTAACAGGGATATAGAATATGTGCATAAAATTACTAACTAAATTTTCTTAATTTATATTTTAGTACACTATGGTCCATAGCTTTAGAATGCAAATTCTGGTCAAGTGCCAATAAAATTTTTATCAGCACAGACAAGCAATACTCCATAAAGCAAGCCTAAATAAAATTTCATCAATTAAAAACATATAAAAGATAATGCAATAGAGTCCAACTAAATTCAATGACAAAATACTACATATAAAATAATTAAATAATAAATGGACATTTCTAAAAATCTCATAAATTAATGAAAAAAATCAATGACAATTAGAATGTATTTTGATCTGAAAACAATGCAAATATAACAGCAAAATTTATGAACAGTTCTGTTTCCTTTAGATAGGAACTACAGAGAATGTTACTCTAATAATGAGAAAGCCCAATAATTTATAAAATTGTAACCTTTTTTGAGATCAGCAGAGAATTAAAGTCACAAGATAAACAGGTGAAGCAAATTCTAAAGAGTGATGAGTTCATCTGATGAGAGACAGGACAAAAATGTTTGGCAGCATGTGGGAACAGAAGGCAGCTGTAGTAAAAGTGGGTAGCAAGACAACAGTGGCAATTTTAACAACTGCAGAAAACCCCCTATTTCCAGATGATATAATTACAATAACTAGGGAGAAATCTAACAAAAAGCCACCCCAAACCACAGAACACTCTGAGAGAAGTTTTAAAATACCTCCTCCAAGTTCATAAATTGGAGGACTTAATATTGTAAATATAGTCTCCCAAAATTGATTCAAGAGTTGCTTTAATGGAATCCCAATCAAAATTACAGTACTCTTTTTTTAAAAGAAATTGATAAAATGACATTAAAATATGCATAGTACCTAATATAACCAAATTTATTTAAAAATATAAACTAAAACAACAAAGCTGAAGACTTTTATGTGATTTCAGACTTAAGTACTTTAAAGCTACCTTATTCCAAAGAAGACATGCAGATGGCAAACAGGTACATGAAGAAATTCTCAACAGCACTAATCATCAGGGAAATGCAAATCAAAACCACAATGAGATACCACCTCATACCTATCAGAATGGCTATTATCAAATAGACAAGAAATAAGGGTTGGTGAGGATGTGGAGAAAAGGGGACTCTCATACAGGTGGGGATGTAAAAGGGTGCCACCACTATGGAGAACAGTATGGAGCTTCCTCAGAAAAATTAAAAACTATATGCTACTGTATCTAAACAATAGGCTTTTTAAAAAGCACAGGGAATGGGAACAAAAAAACAGAAGAAACAGAGCTGGCACTGTTTTCATCCTCTCATTTTGTGAGACAAGTTGAAGGTTTATTTTTGCTGAAAATTTAGAATTTATTGCAAAATAAAATTGTCATGAATTTGTGACAAACGTACCTTTATGTTGAAGACTTTTCCCATTGGTGTATATATGTTTTATGTGAAAAACACTTCACAAAATAAAAATATATTAAAAAGTGTGCTTTGATCGACCTGGTAAAGACAGAGCAACAAATCTGACAATATTGTCTATTTAACAGAAATATGGAAAGATCAATATTAATAAATGTCATTGACAAATTTGCAGAAGTTTCAAAAACTGAAGTTGTTATTACTTGTAAGTACAAACAAATATGAAGTATAAAGTTTCCCCTTTTATAAAAAACATATACTAATGTAATTAAAGAATATTAATCCTTTACCGTGTGTGTGTGTGTGTGTGTGTGTGTGTCTGTAATTTTTTTTTTTAGGCATCACTGATGTGTAAGTTTAATTGAAGAACATTTCATGATCTGTATTTTTTCTGGTCATTATTATTCTCTTATAGCAAAGAGAGGGGATATTAAAAAATGATCTGTTCTGGTGGTCAATTTTTTTTTCAATTACAGTTTACATTCAGTATTATAATATTTTCAGGTGTACAGCATAGTCGTTAGATATTTATATAACTTACTAAATGATCCTATAAGTGCACCACTGACACATAAAAAAGAGAGGTAATCTTCAATTTCTTTAATGCGAAAAATGGGCTATTCTCTTCCTTCCTTGTCAGAAGTAGATTGGTTATGAGGGAAAATGAGTTCTCAGTTTAATTTCCAGTTTTGTCACTGAGTATGTTATCTCCAGAAATTCACTTAACCTTTTTGATCTTTATTTATTCATAGTTGAAATTAATATAATAACACTTACTAAATAGGGTGTTATAAAATAGAACAAACTAATGCTATCAGAGTAGACTAAAATCCTTAATGCAACTGCAAAAAGACAAAGCATTACCTTTATTTTGATCTATCCCAATCTCCTGTGTTTTCCAACAAAGCTCATTCTGATTAATTCTTTGACAGATTCAAAATTTGACCGAAAATTGAAGAACCTAGGTATGAAATAGAAAAAGTATCAGTTCTCCAACTTGCTGTATCAAATGTTTCTGTAGTCAGTTCCACCCACAACGACTGTAAAATAGCATGACTTACTTGAGCCCCGTCACAAACAAAACAACAGAGATAAAGAATCTGGAGACCATGACAGATGGAGAACATGGAAGGAACTAGAAGTCAGGTGAAGGGCTTGTTTTGTTTGTTTTTCTCTGCTGGTTTTGGCGTGGGTCAAGTGTGAGATGGTGCGGTCCTGAAAAACTGTGGTTTCTGCCTGCTCCCCTCTTCCTATTGTAGGGAAGATAGTAAGTAACACCCGTGGTAGGCCAGTTGTGCGGTACTACTTGAGGAGATAGTTCTGCAAACCTTGCCAACAGTCTATTTCACTTGCCTTTCTAATTTTGTCAGTGTTTAGGTCTCTGTTTCAAAAAAAAAAAACGTTTTTGTTGATGGTAGCAAGAGCGGATTCTGTTAGGTGCAACTAAATATAACACTTCACAAATGCAAGCGTCATTAGCTGTTGCTCCAGTTAATACTACTATTAATTTACAGACAGGCAGATATAGCTGTAAATAAGGAAGACATTTCAAACAATTAAATTAAAATAAAATGGACCACCTATGGAGATTGTGAGTTAACCCACTCCTGAGGTTTCAAAGCCATACGGGCAGAAAGAGATAGACAAGAGATTCCCTGTAATGTATGATGGCTTTTTGCTGTGACCTCCTGAAACTGTTTCCAGGGCTGAAAGTTAGTAATTCTATTTTTAAAAGGTGCTGTTAGTGAAACCCACAGGAGCTGTGAGGGGTGTGAATCATTTTTATTCAAAGAGACAAAAAGAGTGGAAATGAATTTCTCTTCCTTTGCACTTCCAACCCCTTATCACACTTGCTGATGAGGTACCTCAACCTGCAGTTAGCAGCTAGCACATCCCTGGGCATGATGCCTATTAGAGCAGCTAGAAAAATTACTGACATATCAACTTGTCTCCATCAGAATTTTGGTTAGTTTTATTATTTGAAAGTTTAAAAATTGGGTTAAACAATGATCACAAATACTGTGTATTTTTAATTACATCAATATATTACATAGAATGAGATATGAAATAAATTTAACTCATTTGTCATAAAACTTACTGGATGCAATTATTTCTGTAGTAAACAGAACTGAGCACAATCATTAATTATACTAGCATCAAAATTGTGGGAAAACACTAAAAGAAAAATAATCACAGATTGACAAAATTCTAATGAACTGAATGTCCTCCATTAACTGGAATTCCATCTCAAATCATCATGTTAGACTAAGAACCAAGTCATTATAAACACAGAATATTCATATGTTAGTTCTTG
>PVJL010008184.1:0-69284 GCA_004026885.1 Lyroderma lyra | reverse complement strand
ACCTCACAGAAGGATGTACCAATGAGCTGAGCAGAGGGGCGGGCTCGGCGCGGGGCGGCTCAGATTCTGGCTCTGCCCTAGGGAGGCGGCGGCTGGTCGGGACGTGGGGAGATCAGCGATGAAGCCGGTGAGTTGTGTCGAGGTTTGGAGCAGCGAAGCTGCAAGGACGGGAGCGCTCCTAAAGCCAGTCTTGGGTAGGGGAGGTGGCGTTTCCTGGGACGGGCGAAAGTAATGACTGCGAAAAAAACAGGGGCGGTGGAGGACGAGAGGAAGGAGGACATTCGCTGAGCGCCTCTTGTGGGCTACGTGCTGTCGCCTGCGAGGTCTCCTAAGCCTTCTAACAGCCCTGCCAGAGAAGGCTGAGCCCCGTTTTACCGAGGAAACAGGCTTAAAGATTTTAAGTGTTTCAGTGTATCAGTCTGCCTAGTACCACAGCCTCAAAGGATGTCCTGGGCTGCCCTGTGGCCCCTGGGGAGCAGTCCTCGCCGTGGACGAGGAAAATTTCATGAAAGACGATTGCCAACCCCCGCTTGTGGGTGTTGTCACCACTGTCATCATCCTCCAGGGCCACCTGGCGCTGCGTGCCTTTCCCTAGGGTTCAGAATCCCTGGGCCTGGAGGAGCGGAAACGTCTAATTCTTAGGATTTCTAAACCCGGCTGGAAGCGCTGAGCAAGTGGGCCACACAAATTGAAAATCTTGAATCATCAAAAGTGCTTTAAAGAGAAAGAAAAACAAGTGGAAGGAGCTGAAGCCCCACCTGACTCACATCCCCTATCAGAAGGTTGACAACCTTATTGAACGGCCTTCATTGGAGTTGAGTTGATAATAATACAGATAGATCCAAAGCAACTCAAATCCACATCCTAATTTGACTCTGTAATGTGATCTTGTAATTACAAACAAGACCATTATAGAATATAGCTTCAGAGCTAGAAAGAACTGTTAGGTGGTGACACTCAACTAATCTCCATGTTATCATGGGGAAGGACATCAGCTGTCCTCCCTCCTGGACTCTTTCTCTACTTGTCCCCAGAAAAGGAAAAGTGAGTGATCTGATCTTCAAGTTTGGGAATAGCTGAACACAAGTAAAAAGTAGCTCAACCCTTTTTTCCCTACTTTCTGGAGTGCTCTCTTGCCACACTGGGGTCCTGGGTTGTCACTGGCAGCCTCTGAGGGTGGATAAATCCAATTCTGGAGTGAAGAATTGACAAACCCACCTGACCACAACTTTAAAGCCATATCCTCCATTTGATACTCAGTAATTAAACTAACATATTGATCTCCATGTGCCTCTCCAGTGTCTTATCTCTTAGTTTGTTCCAACTAAGGAGTAGAAGAAAGGTGTGTTTTTATTGGTCCTATAAAACTCCAACAGTCTTCCATGTAGAAATAATGCATACAGGATTGAGTTCCAACTCCTTAGATCAGCACATAAAATCCACCTCAATCTCTCTAATCCATTGCTTCACAAAGTTGGGGCCAAGTTATTCCATCTATACTTCCTCCCCCTCTGCTAGGCTGTAGAGGAGTCATTTTTTGAGAAATGGGGTAGGTAGAACTATACCTCTGGGTTCATTTCTGCTCCATCACAGTTCCCAAATGCACAGGCCCTTACTCCTTTTGCTTTAATTGCCTTAACTTCTTCCCTATCTGCCTGAAACAACCTGCTCATCCTTCAAAACCCAGCTAATGCATCTCCTCTGTAAAGCTTTCTCTGGCACCCTTAGTCACTCCCTTTTCTGCTCCAAAAGGCATAGATTATGCTTCCATTTTAGTACTTACAACTTTCTCTTGTAATCTGTGCACACATCTGTGTCTCCAACTATTCTGTCAATAGGTTAATTATTTTATGGATCTTCAGATGTTGACAAATGAAGGTGTCCAAGAAATGTTTATGAATGAATGAATAAACCTTCTCACTTTATAGTGTACAACTGAGATCCAGAATAAACTGACATCATTTGTCCAAGATTATACAGTAAGTGGCACAGCCAAGACCAGAAGCCAGGTTTCTTGATTTCCAGCCCAACTCTCTGTCCATTACATCGTGTTGTATTTACTAATGGGATGGTAAATTTGAATAATTATTGATATTGCTGATGTGTCTGATATTCCAGATTGAATAAATTGCAAATATGCATTCAGTAGGTGTTAAAGATCAGCTATGCATAGACTATATGTAAATATTCTTTACAATTATGTAACACAACTGATTTATTTTGAAGCCTGCTTCATTGCAAACAAGTGAGTTTGACTCATCAGATGAAGAGCCTATTGAAGATGAACAGACTCCAATTCACATATCATGGTATGTTAACATTTCTGGTCTTTGTAGAATGTAGTCCACATTTTGAAAATCTTTAATAATTCTCTTCCACTGATTATACAGTTCTAATCTTAGAGGACCATCTAACTCCATGATTTATTTACTATCTATGACAGAATTAGGCTTTTTTGGGTGGTGGGTCCTTCTTTACACATTAAGAAAACCAAAATAGAAATAAGTAAGTAAGGAGCTGAGATAGCAATGGAATGATCTCCCATTTAGTACCAAAACCTACTTATTCTTTTATGACAAAAGTATAGTGTATCAAACAGAGGATGAGATATTTAATCATTTACCATTTAGTCAAATCTTAGAACTAGTTGCCACAGTAATGCATGTATCAGCAAATACTATTTAAGATAAAAGCCACATTACTATAGGTACAATAATGACAACAAATGTTTCTATATAACATCTACTTCCAAGTCTTGGCAGTGGCTTATGGTTGATTACACCAGATTTTCTACAACCAGCAATCAAATGCTTTCTCTCACCCCTGTAATGTAATAATCTCTCTAAGAAAGCACCATTCTCTACTATATAGGCAGAGAAAAAGAATATAAGTATTGTCCCTAAAGGTTTTTGTTCTACCATTAAATACAAATTATCTTTCATTACCCTTTTTAGCCTGCCTTCAAAACTCATCTAATTTTTAAATTCAGGTGGTATTTATGTGCTGCTCCCTATTTTTATCTAAATTCATCTTCTTGTCTTGCAAACAAGGTGAGTTTCTGCCTGCTTTGTCCCTGAATACTGCAAACTAGGAATATGATTTCATGAAATTATTTTATTTTTACTTAAATCCATTATAACAAAGAATAGGTGGCCTGTGGTTTTTATCATATGAAATTATATCTGCTTAAGGAAATCCTACAGAGAAATCTTAAAATAGTAATGTAATGAGTACTTGGAGTGAAATGGTTAGATAGTCAGATAGTCATTTTCCAGTCATTTTCCTAAGGTTACTAAGACAAAATATATCAGGTAACATACCCTACAGGGTAACTTAAGCATTATTATCTTTTAAGATAAGTTTAAATTAACCTGCCACTTTTAAGATTTAAAATTGTAACAAGCAAATTATAAGTGTCTGTTTCAAAACTTCCAGTCTTTCTAGGCCTTTTTTGTAACCAACACATTGATATTTAACTATGAATTTTTGTTTTGTGAGTACAATAAAGCTTTAAAACACCCTTGCTCAGTGGCAAGCCCACGTTTGTTAAATTACCATTTGTAACTTTAAAAACTGAACTAAACTCAATGAAGTTTTGTTCTTCTCAGGCTACCCCTGTCACGAGTGAATTGTTCTCAGTTTCTTGGCTTATGCGCTCTACCAGGTAAGTAACACTACAGTTGGCTTCTGATCAATATATTTGAAGTGTCTTTATTTTTGTGTTTCTCTTGGTTGGTTGGGTTTTTTGTCAGCTAACATGTCATTCTCTATACTGAGCAATCAGAGAACTACATAGACCATCAGCATGGGGAACTTGCTTTTGGAAGTCCTCAGGGTTGGCCATAGATAAAGAAACATAGATCTACTCTTCAACCCCTCCAGATCCACATTCACAGTTCTACATTCCTGATTTACCTATCTTAATAAAGTTTAAACACTACAGTGTGAGGCTGAGGATGAATGTAGCCACGTACTTATTACAGAAAGGACACAGAATAAAAATCCTTCAGTTAGGAGTTCCTTCAACTAGGATCTATAAATCCCTGGGTTATATTCCTAAGAATATAAATTGAAATTCACATTCAAAATGGAATTTAAACATGTAAAGGATCGTGTGGAATGACTTTCTAAAGTAGCTATATATATGTTTAAATATACTTGTTATATATTACTTAAAACTGTCTTTTTCATTTGTGTTATTACTACTTACAGGTTGTAAATTTAAAGATATTAGAAGAAATGTCCAAAAAGATACAGGTAGGTAAAATATGAAACAACCATATTAATAGGTTTTTTTAGTAACACTGAAAATCTCTTTGTCAAAAAGAACTGTAGTCTCTTCCCAATATACCAAATAAAAGTTTGCTATTTAGTAAAATTGTAAACTATAGACTTGTTCTAATATGTGAAAAGGTGTTTGTGAAGAGCACAGAGAACTCATTTAATAAACATGATGTTGCTTTTTACTGATTGTAGTTATACACAGAAACTGTGTATGAGTTTAGAATGCATAAATTGGACAGAGAAAAGTATGTAAATAGAAAACTAACATTGTACTTCCTGGATCTTTGAATATGCTGTTATTTACAGACTTGCCTGTGGTAGTAGAAATTAGGCCTGAGCTGGGAAACCGGAGGAGGTAGTCAGACTGTCCATCATGGATAGAAAATTCAGAACACCAGCATCCGGGTGGGGAAGGCAGAGCAGTGTCTGTTCTCCTGCCCAAGGATGTTCATATCACTATAGCCTCAAGTCTGATAATCCCACAAATGTCCTGATAATCTGTCCCAATTTGGAATTTACATATTGCATGATACTAAAAAACTTGAAGTTTCAAAATATTTTATTCTGGTTGGCCTGGAATATCTCAAGGCTAACAGTCCTACCAATGTCCTCATAATACCTCAAAATAAATATACATATTACTTGATTCTGACCAGTATAGATTTTTTAAATCTTAAAATATTTTCCAGGTTGTTTTAGAATATCAATTTGCTGATGTACTTTCTCTAATTTATTTCTTACCTACCAACAACAACTTAAAGAGGCTAATAGATTAGTTGACCTTTGCAGTATTTATAAACATTTTCTTATTTAGAGACACCCACCATGGTATTTCCATGTGGAAAACATTTAAGTCATAACATGAAATATAATGTAAATCATTAGTTCAAGAACCAAGCTTGCACATTTTGGAAATCCCTATTAGGCATTTAGTATATTTCTGTAAAAGGCGTTTCTAGTATTTTGTCAAACCTTTTGTTTTCCAATGGAATTCAGTATATAAAAGAGGTGACAATGTCTGATGAAGCAGACCTGGGATCACCTTTCAGCGGTTCTTGTGGTTCCTCTTCAGAGTCCTTTTTAGGGAAGTTTGAAAACCACTATGTAACAGAAACTATTCAATGTGTACAAGAGGCAATCGAAAATTACCTACATTTAGAAATGGTTAAGTATGTTAACGATATGTCAAATCCTTTCAGAAGTGCAAAAACTATAATAGTATTATCTAAAGCAGCACTGTCCAATAGAAATATAATGGGAACCACAAATAGGTGCCAAATATGTAACTTTACATTTTGTCGTTGCCACATTACAAATGTAAAAACAGGTGAAATTAATAATATTTTTTATTTAACCTAATATGGCCTAAGTAGTATCATTTCAATGGGCTTTGATTAGAAAACAATTATTAATTATATCGTTTTTTGTGCTTTTTTAAATTTATTTATTTTTCCCTCTCCCCCATTTTTTGTACTTAATATTTAAAATAAGCTATGTATTTTACACTTAGAAAACATCTCAATTTGGACTGGCCTCATTTCAGGTGCTAATCTAGAGGTTCATGGTGATAGGCACCTCATACTTAAGTAGTTAAATGACCTTGGATTTAGGAGGCAGGGAGGAAGAAGAGGCTCACATTAGCCAGAATTAGTTATTCAGTAGAAATCAAAGCTCTAGAGTGAATATTGCTATGAGAAAGTTCCAGTATATATAATGGCCTATGGTACTATTCCTTGGTTATTGCCTGTTATAGTGAAAATAAATAAGTTGAATAATTCTAATACAGTTAATGTTTTACTTCCCAAAGACCTAGTATAAAAATTAAATATGTGATGGTGTGGTATGGTAATAAATATGAGGGTGAATGAAAGAGCTCTGGCACCATGGCCGTGCTGGAGAGTTTATACACAATGCTTAGGGTAAAACATAACAACAGTCATGAAAGTAGCAAATGTGGTTGGTTTTGTGAGAAGAAAACAGAAAAAAAGGAAGTGATATCCCTTCTAAAAAGTTTATTTTGAAATACTAAGTGTTTTTAAATCTATTTTAAAGCAGCATTGTAAAAAAACTTTTCAAGAATACCAATATAATTGACATCTTAAAATTCAGTAAAAAGCATTTTAAATTATAAAGTCAGATGCAGTTTTAATCACCTTTCAGTTCAGATACTTCTAAATCCTATTTTGTGCTTAATGACTTGATTTTTACCCTAATTTGAAGACAGATCAA
The DNA here is from genome assembly GCA_004026885.1 of Lyroderma lyra. Classification (NCBI taxonomy): domain Eukaryota; kingdom Metazoa; phylum Chordata; class Mammalia; order Chiroptera; family Megadermatidae; genus Lyroderma; species Lyroderma lyra. The sequence continues at coordinate 62,771 of PVJL010008184.1, read as the reverse complement.
TATATTTTAGATTACCAATAAGCACTCCAAGTCTATAGATTATCATTTGTTATTTATTTAGTTTAGCTTAAGAAATTTAACTCCATATTCTCCCTCTTGGCCATACTTAACTTTGTAATGTTTTGTACATGCATGTCTGTATCTTAATCTATTGGCAGAAGAACTAAAGAGCTATGGTATACAAGACATATTTGTTTTCTGCACCAGAGGGGAACTGTCAAAATACAGAGTCCCAAACCTTTTGAACCTCTACCAGCATTATGGAATTATCACTCATCATCATCCAATCCCCAATGGAGGGACTCCTGACATAGCCAGCTGCTGTGAAATAATGGAGGAGCTTGCAGTCTGCCTTAAAAATAATCGAAAAACTTTAATACAGTAAGTTCTTTTCTCCATACATTACATGAGAAATGTCACAGTTAGAATGATTTTTCAAATCGTTCAGTTACTACTTACCTTATAGTTTGTTGCAAGGATTAAAAAGAGATAATGTGTGAAAAGTACTAGTACAATGCCTGGTACACAGCAGCACTCAGATATTTGCTGTTACTACTTTTGAAGAGTAAGGACAGTAAATGAGTAGATTTGGAAAGTTTTAGAATAGGCTTACAGGCTTTCTTGTCTTTCCTTTTGACTTAGCCCTTGAGTTACAATTTTGGGACAACCCCCCCCCCCAAAAAAAAAAGATGGGGTATTACTCTCGTGTTAACCTCACTTATTGGTCAGCCCTTCACTTACTTCCAACAGCAAGAAAGTCCATTTTTAAAAAATCAGCAGTGAAGAAATCATCCCTAAGCAATGAGAAATCTTAAAAATATGACTTGAAAATTACATTTGATGATATGACTTTGCTACCAGAATGAATGTTTGTCAATGGCACTATAAAGCCTGCTGGTAGGAAAGTTTAAAACAAGATAAAATGGGTCAAGAAAAAAAAATGAGGAGAGAAGAAAAAAGTAGCTTGGAGAAAGGAAGTAGAGAATAACAACCAGCAAAGATGAGGAGTGGTGCTGTGGATGGGAACAGTAGATGCTCTGCCAGAAGTGAACCACACAGAGCTGAGGGCCAGCACAGGTGGCAGACTAGTCCTTCTCTAGTCTAACCATATTTTTGTATCCAAATAAGCTGTTTAATCCTTTCTGGAACAAAGTAGAGTACTAAATTGTTTGATACCTCAAAAGCCCTAAAGTCCCTGAAGTCATTGTGTGAGCTAGAAGGTATGCGTATTATGGTAAATAACCAGGTAGTCTCAGGTCACCTAGGGAAAGGGCAAGCCCAGCCAACTTCTGTCCTTCAACCAAGAGCTCAGGCACCTCATGCACATAGTCCCTGTTCTGAAGGCAAACCAACTAGTACAGGGTCTCTGAGGTCACACAGTTTGTGGCTACTCTCAACTCTGATATACAAGAGAACTATAGCCTACAGAGTAGGGAATAAAGAACTAGAAGCCATTCTACAGTCTACAATTTCCGAACTTTCTCAAGAGAAAAACATAATCTCTCACTGTAAGCAATTATTAATTGCTTTACTAGTGGTAAAAGCAAAATTTTAGAATAAATAGCTGTCTATACTAAATTTTCTAAGTCAAAGTAAAACAAATATAAGATAATTAGATGCAGCTAGTGAAAACTTTTCCTTTTTTTTTTTTTTGCTTTTTGGTATGTGGGTAGCTCCCTGACTGGGAATCGAACCCAGGCTGCAGCGCTGACAGCGCCAGTGCCGAAGCCTTAAGCCATTAACACCATCAGGGAACTCCCAACTTTTCCAATTTTTGAACCCATTTTTCAAATCAGTTAAGATTTTCTTTTTCAACTAAATCTGTGAAAGCAGCCTATACAGATTCCAGACATCAGACTAACTCAGATTAGAGAAGCTTAACAATTTCTACTCTAGCAGTTTCTAGCAAACCAAATGCTCTGATGTCTGAACCAAATACAAACAGGATGGGAAGACAAATGTGCAGCTTTGCATATGTTAAATGCTTCAGGCACCCATAAAATATAGCATCTGATGACTGGAAATCTTCATTGTCCTCTTAAACCTTTCAGAAGCATCCTATGGTGACTACTGTTTGGACAAAGACAATTTTCTGTCCATTCTGCTAGCTTTGAGTGCCCACATTTCTAGACAGCTCTAGGGTTTATCCCTCAGAAACAGGGCCTGGTAAATTTTTTCAGTCTTGTTGTCTACCAGTGCTGCCACACCAGTTCTCTCTGGACATTTTCATTCCCTTAAAAAACCCATGAATACTGCTTCCCTACTATATTATACAATTTCCTAGAGCTGTTGTAGCCAAGTACCACAAACTGGGTAGCATAAAACAACAGAAATGTATTCTCTTCCAGTTCTGGAAGCTAGAAACCCAAAATCTAAACCAGTGGCCACACGCCCTCTGAGACGACTGAATCCTTCCTGGCCTCTCCCCAGCTTCTGGTGGTGGTGGCAGCAGATCGTTGGCGTTCCTTGGTTTGGAGCTGCATCACGTCAGTCTCTGCCTCTGTCATCACATTATTCTCCCTGGTTGTGTCATCTTGTGGTATTTCCTCTTATAAGGACACCAGTCATATTGGATGAGGGCCCACCCTAATGACCTCATCTTAAAATGATTATATCTGCAAAGACCCTATTTCCAAATAAAGTCAGATTCATCAGGGATTAGAACTTCGACACTCTTTTAAGGGACACTTCAACCCCTAATACCTACTGTCTCCCCAACTGAATACAAAACACGCAATGTGAGTCACACTCCCCACCGTCAAGGAACCCATAGCTAACAACACTACCACGTAATTACAGTAAGACTCACACAAGTTGTATAAGAGGAAGCACACAGGACAGCGATGATGTCTGTGGGGCCACAAAGGCATTTCAGCAAATGAAACGAGCTGGATTTTGAAGGATGAGTAGGAATCAAACAGAGGAGGAAAGACAAGGGTAGCAAGAGGTAATAAAGTAGTATTAATCTTATAGAAAGCTGCTGCAGTGCCATATCTCTCTGCCTAAGATAGATCCTCATCTCTGAAACAGGTCTACATCTGGGACACTAGAAAGCAAGTTCATGTCTCTAGAGCTCAGTCCCTGTTTGGTCCTCTGCCTTACATCCGATCACAAGACCTGCCATCTGCAATACTCTTCAGTAATTGATGTTCATGCTGTCATCAGCACCCAGTTAGGTTCGTTCAGTCAGTATACCCTCTAAGAAAGTTAGGAAGTGTGCAATACATTTTTTAGGTTCTTTGAAAATTATTGAAATGAATAGTTTTGTTGCTTTCAGTGTTCATCTCTGTTTTTCTGGAAAATTCAGTAATGCAGAACTGCTAGTATCTTCAAAACTCTAATATTCATTTACTACTTCCTCTGTGCCAAGCTCTGTCCTAAGCCCTTTATAAATGTTACCTCATTCAGTCCTCACTATGACCTAGGTACTACAGCTGTCACCATTTTGTAAGTGAAAAAGCTGAAACCTAGAAAAGCCAAATAACTTTTTTAAGTTCACACATCTAATGAATGGCAGCTCCAGGATTCAGCCCAGGCAGTGGGGCTCTAGAGCCCATGCTCTAAACTTTGATACACTGCCTCTCTACTCGAGATAATGAAGAGTTATTCTACAGCATTTGTTCCATAACCACTGAGATTTTGCTGACAGAGGACGATAACACAAGCGGCAGTTAGTAAAATAGTCTGATTTGCATCTACTTAGTAACATTTTCCACTACTCAGATGTGGATCCTGGAGTTTAAAGAGGTCACTAAAGGCCCTGCCTACTTTGACCCTTAGAGGTATTCAAGAATATTTAACAAATAAATAAGCATACTTTGCTCTTGATTAATTCAAAAATACTAATGTCAGTGTGCAAGGCATTGTGTAGGTATTAGAGTTAGAAACAGAAGGCGGAAAGAACAAGTCTTTAGTTGTAATTGTTGGGATGGAGTGAAAATGTACAAATTTCAAAACTATACTTCCCTTTCAGCTGTTATGGAGGAGTCGGGAGATCTTGTCTCGGTAAGAAATATATTTTCATTATTCAGTCTTTTTTTAACTAGAGTCGGCAAACTCCTGTTTCTGGCCTTTATGCTCACTGTATGAAAATGAAACAAAACACAATCTAAGTCTCCTAAAACCCAAATGATTATTTAAGGCCCTAAATTTGGTGCTCCCTAGGAGGTTTGTTTGGGAGTAGGATGTATTTTCAGCATTGTTTTGGAGGAGTCTGCAAAACAGTTTACAAGTCTTTGCATCTGCATCTTGTGTTTTGTTTGGTTTTCTAAATGTTCTCCCTATGCAGGTGTTATGATACTGATAGTAACTTCTAAATAATATCGACAAGTAACATAAGTATGAAAACCAAAGTTAATTACCATACGTTAACTTTAAACTTTAAAAAAATATGTTAGGAATAAAAAAAAGTTAATGAAATGCCACACTGGATTAACAGTTATTCCTTTTAGTGTTGAAGAGTGTGGAAATTAAAAACCTTTGTGTTTCAAAGAACACTACCAGAATCAAGACAACCCACAGAATGGGGAAAATATTTGCATGTTATCTGATAAGGGACTCGCCTAGAATATATAAAGAACTCTTTAAACTCAATAATAAAGATAACCCAATTTTTTTAAATGGGAAAATGATCTGACTAGATATTCCTCCAAACAAAACATACAAATGACCAATAAGCACATGAAAAGATGTTCAACATTAGTCATCAGGGAAATAAATGCAAAACAAAGCCACAATGTAATACCACTTAACACCCATTAGGAAGGCTTTTATCCAAAAAGTGGAAAATTAGTGTTTGGGAGGGTGTGGAGAAATTGGAACCCTTATATTACTGCTGGTGGGAGTGCAAAATGATGCAGCTGTCTTGGAAAATGGCCTGGCAGTATTTCCTCAGACAGTTAAACATACAGTTGCCATATGACCCAGCAATTCCACTCCTAGGTATATACCCAAAATAATGAAAACATATGTCCACACAAAGACTTGTACATGAATGTTTATAGCAGCAGCATTCTTAACAGCCAAAAAATGGAAACAACCTAAATGTCCATCAATTGACAAATAGATGAACAAAATGTATATCCATACAATGGTATATTATTCACCCATAAGAAAGAATGCAGTATTGATACATGCCAGAGCATGTATAAACCTTGAACGCCAGTCACGAAAGGCCACATGTGATTGCGTTTATATGAAATGTCTAAAACAGGCAAATCAATAGAGGCAGAAAGTAGATTGTTTGTTGATTAGGGCAGGGATGATGGGGTACTAGGTATGAGGATAACAAAAGGGTACAGATTTCTTTTGAGGTAATGAAAATGTTCTGCAGTTGTGGGGATGGCTGTACATATCTGAATACACTGAAATCCACCGAATTGTGTACTTTAACTGAATTAATTCTGTGGTATATGAATTATAACTCAATAAAACTATGTTTAAAAAAAAAAAAGAATGAAGCCAGTGTTAAAACTTTAAGTCAGTCACTTAAAATTGTAATTTAACTGTCAAAAACTCCTACTGACATCTTTTAATTCATTTCAATTACACCAAACTCAACATAACTCCAATTAAATATAAAATGCTCTACCCTCTCATTAATTAATTATATACTTTTTCTATCATATTTTATTAGTAGCCGCTTGTCTCCTATTATATTTGTCTGACACAGTCTCACCACAGCAAGCCATAGACAGCCTGAGAGACCTAAGAGGATCGGGAGCAATACAGACCATAAAGGTAAGGAGGCTGACTGTTCTTGTGCAGGTGTGGTTACAGGGCAGGCTGTTACAAATACAGTGTTATTCATGGTGGAGGGAAAATTTTCCCCTTCCCTCCTCTGGTTCTTTTTGGCTGGTCGAATAATCAAATCAACATTGAGACAGACTGGCAAGAAAAAATCAAATTTAATTTCATGTGCATGGGAACCCCACATGCAGGAGACTCAGAGACCCCGTATGCACAAGAGGTTTAGAGACAAATGGAAAATGACACATATATAACATTCTGAATTAGGGATGAGGAAATGCGACATGGAGCTTCAGAAGCTCATTGCAGGGAGAGCACATGTTCATTAATCAGTAGTTTGCCCTGCCATAGATACAGGTTATCTCTGAAAATTTCTTATTATGGGCAAAGCCCCTAATTCAAATCCCTCTAGAACAGGGGTCTCCAAACCCCGGACCAGAGATCAGTACCAGTCCGTGGCCTGTTACAAATTAGGCCCCATAGCAGGTGAGCAGCTGGAGAGCCAGCGAAGCTTCACCTCTATTTACAGCCGCTCCCCATCACTCACATTACCCCGAGCTCTGCCTCCTGTCAGATCAGCAGCACTAGATTCTCACAGGAGTGTGAACCCTATTGTGAACCGTGCACGTGCATCCCCCCACCCTACCCCACCCGTCTGTGGAAAAATTGCCTTCTATGAAACCGGTCTCTGCTCTAGATGGGCACTGCTCTAGATAGCTTGAATTTCCCAGTTTACTCCTCCGGGATCTATGGCTGTTCAGTTTTTGCCCATTCAGTTCTGGGAATGGAAACTCTCACTTGGAAAAATGAGATGGTTACTATAAACTTGGTAGTTTCTTGGGTAGATTTTTGGCCAAAAAGATCTAAAGAAAATCCAAAACACTTAATACAAAAAATGTAAAGCAATGATAATTATCCCTCACTGTGGATAACGAAAGGTGACATTTTCCACATTTACTTTCCCCTCAACACTTCAAAAATACTGCAGGAGCAATGCCCAAGGATATTATTATTATATTAATCATGTTGCTGGGAAGATTCTGCAGATGTCACTTTATTTGTAGCTCTAGAAAGCCAACTTGCCTTCCCTTCCAAAGCACCAGCCTCTGCTTTAGAAATCAGGAGAAGGCACTAAAGAATCCTGGCTTTTAGGCGATTCCCAGAGCTGGAGAGTCCATCTTCCCAGGGTTCAGGTCTAAACCAGTGTCATGACTGCGAATTATTATAACTGGCAAATCCACCAAGCAACTGATTCTCGGTGCTCAAATAAGGTCATTCAAAAAACAATCCGAACAGGATCCACTTCACTGCAGATTCTGAAAACAGAGCTCCCCTTATTATGTTAAAATCCAATGATGCTTCAAATTCAAGATGGTCTCAAGATGGTACTTTGAAACAATACATGGTTAAGCACATGTGTGTATGTATGCATAATCATGTTTTACACTTTTCATCTTGGAGAAAATTAAATGCACACCAATAAGGGATGTCAGTGTATCTCCTCAGCATCCTGTGGCTGACAGGCTTTTCTCATCTCTGCTGCTGTAAGCAAGCAGTATTTTAGCTCCTCAGTAATGAGACGAAAGGAGATTACTGGCAGAGTAATAATAGCCTCGAGGAAGCTATTAAAACCCCAAATAAATTATTTAAAGTTTTTTTTTAATTTTGCTTATCTTGCTATATAATTTTGCTATAATCATTAAGATTAATGATTTTATTTTTAACATTATCTACTATGAAAATTATGCCAAATGGATTGTCATCACAAAAAGCAGAAAACTAGGGCTTCCATAAATTAAAAAATAGATTTTCTTAACTATACCATTGTTAGTGGCTACAGAAAGTTCCTTCTCCTACCTACTTACCCACCAAAGGAAACTACATTAGCAAAAAAGAATGCCTTCATGTACGAATTTAAATCTTATTTGCTCCTGCCAGTAAAAGGGAAATAGGATTTTACAGTTTTATAAAATATTCATCTGTAGTTCATGCTACCTTAGAAATTTTTTTTAAAGCAATGGTTTTTCAGTTATATGTAGCTTTACTGAAAGATAAAACTTCCTCATGATACAAATGTTTCCTTACCCAAAGGATGTAGTAATTGTTCTTAGCAAATATTTTTGATTCCTGATTCCTACTAGCATTTGACTACTCCAGTAACTAGGTTTCTACAATGTATTTCAATTTATCTTTTCAGCAATATAATTATCTTCATGAGTTCCGGGACAAACTAGCTGCACATCTATCATCAAGAGATACACAATCAAGATCTGTATCTAGATAAAAAAAGAATTTCAAACTATATATATATATATATATATATATATATATATATATATATAACCATGTCAGAAATTTAAGAGCTCTCTAACATAATTTGTATTAAAGTGAAACTACTAGTGTTATCAACCTGAATGTAAGTGTAAAATGTGCAGGTATTCCTAAAGCTTTTACTGACAACTTTGTGTCTCTTTCATCTCTTATAGGAGATAGAAAAGTTGCCATACAATTTTCCTTTTTAGAAATGCACTGGCTGCTCTGGTATATGTATTGTACCTGGAGATAATACTGAAAAACCAAATGGAAAAATATTTGACTGCATCTACTTACCACAATTTTACCTCATTTTATTATTTGTAACTACTGAGTAACATATAACATAGTACAAGTATGAAATTTTGTATTAAGTACCCAAGCTAATCCTACCCAGATCTCTCACATTTGTTTTTCTACTTCATACACATACAAAATTGTGAGAAACAGTAAGAATTATCTTGTCATCTCCCTCCCTCTACTGGATTAGCCCCAATGAGTGTTTATCCAGCATCTGCGGGGACATCTTCAGAGACAAGGAACATTAGTTCAGACACCGGCTCTGTTTGTTTGGTTTTTTTGGGGGGGTAGCTCCCTGGCTGGGAATCGAACCCAGGCCAGTGTTGAGAGCACCAAAGCTTAGCTACTACACCACCAGGGACCCCCACCAGCTCTGTATCTAGCGCATTCATTTTTTTTACCCTAGAAACTACATGGAATGAATTTAATCCCTCTTTCACATTTATAAAGTACAGATTAACAATCTCCAGTTCTCTTACTCCTTTGCCTGACCCTATGCTATTTATTGAACATGTCCTTTTGTCTCTAAATTCAACGCTGAGCTACCAAAAGCAGTTATTTGGACTACAGACAAGATTATACAATGAGTCAAAGCCACCCGTTTTAGCAGACATCAGTGGTTTCAGCATCACACAAGGTAGGTCCTTGACTCTCTTGGCTACTGGTAATCACAAATGGGAACCAGTAGTCATGGGCACTTACACACAAGACAGTAAATTTCACCACATCAAAACAATTTTTAAATAATCACATAATTACCAAAAATCTTATTCTGTCTCACACGCTTCTTACTACCCCTGAACTACTTTAATTTCATTAGGGAATACTTTTAAATAATTACTAGAGCTGTTTGAGAACTTTAGACCAGAGAACCAGTATGTACCATAATATGAAATCAGTATTTTAATACTGCTCCTAGACTTTATAAAAATACTAAGGAAGATGGAAGAATCATATATTCCACCAGTATCTGAATGTTTAAACTAGGGATTTCTTATCTAACATAATAAATGCCAAAAATTATAGCAAGAAAGTTGGGGTTTTTTTTTTAATACAGGATACAATCATAGATTGACCTTTCTCATGCTTTTAATATTACAACCAAATACAATTTTAAAAACCACAATATTCTTCTATTAAACTTTAGGAAGCAACTAACATGGACAGAATCAAATCTTATACACTAGCTTTCTCCCATCATATATATAGCTTATTCATGAATACTTATGAAAATGGAGGGAAAATATTAGCATAGATTTATCAAATCCTTTAATAATCAATTGAATTTTCAAAGTGCATGCATTTCTCAGTTTTCACTGCAAGTGCTAGTGAAGCTTTCCACATTTAAAATGCTTAACTAAACTATTTTAATACCAAGTCTAAGGACAAACATCAGTTATTCCATAACAGAGAAACACGGGATGGCACTACTCAAATATAATTGTCCAGTTAAGTTTAATAATATGTGATTCCAACATTCTTACAAAGTGTCTTCTCTGCCTATCCTGTGGGATACCCACTCAAAACAATGGGGGAGGGGAGACACAGAGATAACCTAGAGCCCTCGTCATATTCAAGCCAGAGTTGGCTGCTAAAATTAACACAGATTCTACCATTATCCATAAACTACACAAGGCAACATTTGAGACATTTTTTATTAAATATACAAATGAAAAACAAATCAAACTCTAAGAAGGCAGGACTACATAAGGGCATTTTCTTTGGAAGTGATACAGCACCATTAAGGTTAACTTCATTTGTAACAAACCATGAACACAGGTGGCTAACTACATTCTGTTTTCCTTAGAAATGTCAGGGTCTACCCAGTCACCAACCTATTTAAGAAATTTTTCTTCTCCAGAATCACATACATGGTAACCAAAGAAATGTAAATGTTTAGAAAAAGCATTGTACAATAAAATTAACTTATCCTTTTCGAGGTCAAGATGTTCGGTACATCTTCATTTCCACAGTGTACATTAATAAAATTAATATAGGATAAAATCTTTACTCCAATCCCACAGATCAATATGGTTAATACTATATTCCATACCACATCGAACAAGCAGCAGAGCTATTGACTCCTTTTAGACATGTAGCTTCAGGATGCTCAATTTTAAGTTAAATTGTGCTAAGAAAGCTATTCAACATATCCACAAATAGAACATTTTTTTCTCTAGGCATCACCCTGGAGTTACTAGTTCAGAACCATCTTCTGTGCTATATAATACTAGTACCAGAGACTCATTGGGTACTGGCCTGACTATATAGATCGATGATTGGTTTGAGCAAAAGAGCTTAAGTTATTTGAGGCTAACATTATTAGTGGTTTCCCAAAAGGATGAATATGAATACTTTTATGAACAATGCTAGACATGGTATCAGTATTTTTCTTTCTCCTTTAAAAAGAATGTTTTAAAATATTTTTGCTGTCAGAATTTCTGACTTACAATTATACTGTACAACTGACACATTTGTGGGTGTTAAATAATATAAATCAGTAAACTAGATGTATACTTTTAAATATAGATTACTACAATGGACTCAGTATATCAGTGCTATCATGTAGTCACACCTAAGATGAAAGCCCACCCTCCAGCAGGGTATAAAAGACAAACTGAATTATTTGCACTATGGCAATAACATTCCATGGACACTGATCATAAACGTATACCTGGAAGAAAAGAGAAGTGTTGTACCAAGGAAAATATTTTGCTTGTTTCCAAGTTTTTCTACATCTCTTTCCTTTCTATGCAAATATCTGACACATTTTCAAAACCTGTTGATTTGAGGAGCTCTTATGAGAGCTACTAGCATGAGTGGTTTTTCAGGATGAAAAATAATGAATGTGCTATAAAACAGACACATATTGCAAATGCCATGTACTTTTGCTGCTTTGTGAAAGACTGTTATCTGAGTATGTGAACTTGACTGGTAGGTCTGGCAGTTCATGGTATAACCCATGAGGTTTCTCAAATGCTTTAGTAATATCTAATACATGTCAAAAGTGGATTGTGGTCATTTCCTATCACTCCACCTTCCCATGGAAAATAATTCATATTTCAAACAAATTAGCAGTTTGACCATAACCTGGGACAGAACTCTCTCCTCCCCAGGGGCCAGGGGTGGGGAAATCAGGCAAGCACTATGAAAATCATCAAATGTCATTAATACAATTCAGATAGTGGCGTTCAAATAAGTTTCTACCCCTATACCTCCTTAGTACTAATGGGACATATTGCCATGATATAGTATTCTGACTCACTAGAGTAACTGCTAAATAGACCACTTGTTACACAAGATTTTTAACTCAGGAGAATCTAGTACCCATAGCAACCAAGAGTTGTTAGCATAAATATATACCACACTGTGTTACACTAATGGTTTCTAAGAATTGAAAAGCTTTAAAGATAAAGCACATAGTATCAAACGTAATTGTAACAAGGGGAAAAAGTACCTAAATAAACAGCTGTTGCTGCATAAGGAGCAGTTTAATATAAACTAGAAAGGATTAAAAACCCAGGCTAACTATGCCTCAGCTGTACCTGCAGGAATCATATAAGGCCACCCAAAAACAGATTAATGGGGGTGGGGGTGGGGGGATAAATTAATTTCTGAACAAGGAAAAGAGTTAATGGGATATTGTCAAATATGGGTATTTTGTTTCTGTTATCTCTTGCAAGAGATTTAATTTCACAAAACCCTAGAAGAGGTAAAGATGGGTAGATATTAAGAGACCATCCAGGTACTCCATTTCTAATCACTTACATGTCTGAGAACTAACCTACCACAAAGATGGGCAAACCTCACTGTCAATCATCTTTGAGGAGTAAGCTGAGGACTACATACCTAATTTTTGAAGCATAAGAAGGTAGCTTCCACAAGTTACAACCAGTAAACCTTACATTAAACCTGGACAATATTCTGGAATACATTATAATAATAAAAAGATGCTTTTTAAAATGTATACAGGAGTGTTTGCTAGGAGACAGCAAGGGTTCATGAAAATCCTCTGACAGGGATATGAAACAGCCCCAGGAAAGCTATCTGGAGAATGTAAGATGGCCAGGTTTCTCAGGAAAAAAAACTTGTGAACAAGACAGAAAAACAAGGAGTGGGTGCTGACAGAATTCAGTGGATCAAAAACAGAATGACTGCTCATCCTCAGAGCCTGAATCCAGTGCCTACCAAGTGCTCAACAAATAATTTACGGCATGAACTGACCCAGGGTCAGATCCCTCAAGGTCTTCTCCAGACTATAAAAATACAAAGATTTTAAAGCTTTTTTCATTATGAAATGGTTTAACTCTCTTCACTCTTCTGGTTCTACAGCTTCTTCTTCAACACTCAACTCCATTTCCCAACCCCAAAATAGGAAGAGCTGCTCTCCCAAACATGCAGAAGCATTTTCTCAATACTAAAGAGTAAAACAGCATCTAATTCAAAGGGTTCTTCAAGTAAGCCTGCTGCAAAGACACCTCTAAACTCCCTGGATCATTATGGGGAATTCCTATATATTGGTTTTCTTTCTTTGATCCTTTAAGAAACTTCCGAACCACTTACTCTATTTTCAATTGTCTTAACTTCCTCTTCACAAATAAAACACAAAAATGCTTATGAAAACATGCAAGCCATAATTTACCTACCTTACAAGCAAAAACTCAAATTTATAAGTCATTTTACCTTAAAACCTACCATTTCAAAAAGGAAAAAGCAAACTAAATCATTTTAAGTACCACAATATTTTAAATTGGTAAGAAAAACAATGATGAGGGGCCATCAATGGTTATGAATCTTGTCAAGTGACAACAGAGGGTAATGTGCTTACCCATTTAAAAATCTTCCTTTTTAGATCTAGATATGGTATTTTAAAAAAACACAATGTCGGGGATTCCCTGGTCGTGTAGTGACTAGGCTTCGGCGCTCTCACCACCACGGCCTGGGTCTGATACCCGCTCAGGAAACCAACCAAAAAAAAAAACAAAAACAAAACCACAATGTCATACTCTAGTATTTTTTTAAAAAATTGACAGTAATATGTCTTTATTATGGGTTAAGCAAGTTTATGAAATAGCTATTTGTAATCTTTAAAACAATGCACTGAAAATAAGTCTTAATTTCAGTTTTATTGTATTGCACTAAAGGAACAGCAGGATGTTATACAATGTTTTCTCTCATTCAGTTTTGTAAATCTAAAGTACTTGCAAATTCTTAAGACTACCTTTACCACCAGATTAAAACAGTAAGTTTAATAATCAGTTTCTTAATAAGTAATATCTTACAAATTAAAACACATTTAAATTAGCTTTAAATGCATTCTTTATAAGTAATTCAGCATATGTTTTTGTATCATGTTCACGTATGCTTAAGAATTAAAGCAAGTATATTACTCTGATGGAAATATGAGCAATCTCTCATTCATGCAATATACAGGGGTAATATTCAAGTTGAAGGAAAAAAATCCCACTCATTTTTTTAATGCACCCATATATGTAATCATCTACATAATAGATGAGGAAACCCATGAAGTTTCCCACAGGTCAGATATATATTTTCAGTTCATCAGAAGCACCTGATATCTACAGCTAATTTATAATTAGATGGCATTTCAATAAAACCAAAATGAGCCCTACAAGTTCCTATAAACAAAAGCTTCCAATGGACTGAGGACAGTCAATAATGAAGTCATTCAAGGGATTATAGCTGTTCCTTAAGGAGTGCAAGTTCAATCCTGTCAACACCAGAGGTAATCATTTTATATTAATTTGTACATAATTCCATTTAAATTCTTTATCCAAGTATAACATATGAAAAGTCTTTCCACAAGCAAAAAATGTGGAAACATTTAAAAAATAAGGAGTCATTTTTTAAAGTAACTGATCAGATTCCATAGGCTACTCTTGGAAACAGGATCTTGCTGGATAGAATCCCTTTGGTGGCTTTTTGCATGCACTTAACTGGACCAATTCTTCTGTGAGTTGTTCTACGAGCTCACCAAAACATAGATCATGCTGTAAAGAAGAAAAAGGCTGTTAATTCAAACATTCCTAGTTATAAAAACTAAAAGCACCAAAAACTTGAGTATGCTCTATACAGCAAATGGGTGTGTAGTATTACACCATCACACAAAATGAAAAGACTGATGACAAGTTCACAATATGGTTTTAATTTGCATTTATGAACTTTTGCCTACGGTAGGACTTGGCTCAGTGCATGTGCTGTAGTTATCCCCTATTTCTGTTCCAATTTTAGCAAGCAGAACAGCACAGCTGAAAGCTGAGTGGGGTATCAGAGTTTAGAGGAGAAATCCAAAACAGCACACTGCTCTGGAGTTGGGTCTAATGATACAGGAGTGCGCATCCCAGCAGGATCGCTTCAGAGCAGGCTCTCTGTTAGGTCTTCGCTAATATATGACCTCGCTGAATCTTCCAAGCAGTCCTAGAATGTGAGTGTTATTATTCCCATTTTAGAGACAGGAATGGTCAATTAAGGAACTTTCCCTTTAGAGAAAGGCTCTATGCAACAACAATGGTTAAAAAAGAAAAGGGGACAAACAGGCAAAATAAAAAGCAATAACCATTTGATTTAGGCTTAGGGACAGCCAGATAGTACTACAGAAAGAGTGAGGTGGGAAAAGCTCAAAAACATGAATCAAAAACATATCTCAATGGAAAGCAAAGCAAGAAAGTGAGCAAACTCAAACAATTTAAAACAGAAATGGACTGCCTTAGTGCCACCATCTCCTGATGAACATTTCCCCACAACTATTCATCTCCAATTTTTTAATTTATCACATGATTCATTTCTTTTCTTGCCACAAGTATGTTTTAAGTACCTACTATATGCCAGAACTGTTCTAGACGTTTATTACAGAAACTTAAAAATGAAAACAGGAAATTAGAATGACACATGGAATTTCACTTTTCAGAACTTACTGTCTTTATCTAATATATGACATCTGCAGATAGACTAAGGTTATTCACTTTCACATTAATAACCTCAAAAAACATAAAAATAACTTTTTCCTAAATTCCAGTCTAGCACTTCATGCATACTTTTCTACAATAGAAATTTATGATGTAAAGAGAACTACGAATATAAGCCTACCACCCTGCTAGTATCCTGCTAGTACTTCGCAAATTTTCAAGTAACAGGAGGAGGAATGGAAGCTAATTATTATAACAATTTCATCTCATACAGCTCATTTCCTTCATATTTTGAAAATCAGATGGGATGGGTAGAAGTCACAGAGGCTGCTAAATATCCTGCAATGCTCAGGACAGTTGCCCTCACCAAAATTTATCCAGCCCAAAACCTCAACAGTGCTGAGGTTGAGAAACACTGGCCTAAAGAAAACAACATGAGTCCATCACAGTAGAAAGGGAGAAAAATCGATAATTACACCATCTTGTAAAATAGAACTACTACTTTTATTCATCCCATTCAGATCAAGCAAACTAGAAGATAGAGGGCAGAGACTCACCAAGCCATATCCTGTCAATGCCATCACTTTGCCATAGAGAATGAAGACTCTCCTTCACTCACTGAATGACTGAAAACTTAGGAAGCCACATCCCTGACCAAACTATTTGCCTCTGACAGCACACCAGGTGGCTGCCTTGACAAGCACCAGTGTATTTATATCCAATGTGTACGAATTTGCTGGTGATGTGCGCTGTGTCATTCATTACCAGTTACCATCATTCAAGACACTGAGTTATTCTTGAAGTGGAGTCTAAGGTATTAAGACCATAATGCCTGCAAACTTTTGGGGTGGCAAAGTGAAATCATATTGTCATTTTAGTTTTTAAACTTACCCGTATAGGTAGTAAAAAAATGCTAGAAGATAAAAAGCTAATTTGCACCATCCTTCTTTCTGACAATATGCTAGAATATCTGCATTCATGATGGTTGTAGGGTCATAGAGTCCTGGTCCACTCATCACTGGTCTACTCATATACCTGTAATAAACAAAATCTATTAGCCACTCAGTAAGGGAGCAAACTTTCACATGGGAAGGAGGGTTTTGCCCAGTATTTGTTACAATGAGAGACGGTCCACATAGGAAAGCATACTTTTAGTTATAGATGGAGTTCTTTCCTTTTATCATCTTAATTTTAAAACTAGAGCCCCTAAATAAGCAGAACAGGACAGCTAAACAAGTCACATCTGATCTCCTCTATACTTTATCAGAAATCCAAGAAAAATAGGAATAACTGGTAAAAAGGTTTTCTTAACACAATTTTAGACTTACAGAAAAGGTGCAAAAAACTACTTCACCCAGACGTTCACTTTACCACACTTGCTTTATCGTTCTCTATCTCATTCTACCTCTAATTATGCACACATTTTAACCAATTCAGATAGACATACCACTTTACTCCTAAACACTTCAGTATATTTTTCCTAAAATCAAGGGCAATGAGATTTTTACATGCTATTTAAAACAAAAAACTCTAACACTATATAAATCAGATAGAACTTGTAGAAGTTATGAAATATGAATATCTTTTTACAAATAGCCAAATTTAAACGCATAAAGTAAACATGGAGAAAGAAGTTAAATACATACTGTACATACTGATTTATAAAAAGTTCAAAGACAGGGAAAATTAATCTATGTTTTCAGAAGTCAGTGGTTCTCCTTGGGAAGTACAGAGATAGTTGACTGACGGGGGGTGGGGGTGGGGCTGGAACTGTTCTATGTCTCGATCTGGGGATGTGGTCTGACGGGTGTATACACACATATACAAATTCACAGAGCTGTATACTTTATACTTACACACATTATTATATGTAAGTTTACTTCATTTTTTTAAAAACCTCTATAAAGAATAATAATGTAAGCTCCATAAGAAGTTATTAAATCCATTATTTATTCATCTACTTGATTTTTAAAATAAATACCAACTAATTTTTATTAGTTGACTAATTTTCATTTCAGTGACTAGCATGTAAGATAACCACATCAACCATAGTATAATTAAAATTTAATTAGGAAATGTGTTAGAAATACATCTAAATATTACCTCCAAATATGATATGCCAAGAGGGGCATATTGAGACCCAGTGTAAGCCACTCTGCTGCACAAAGAAACATGACACAGAAGAAAGCATGGATGAGGTACTCTGGAAGTACAAGCTGGAAAAAAAATACAAGCCAGTTATCAAAATGCCTAGGCATTAAGTCAACTGCTAACTTGGAAAGCAGGTGGCAACCAAGTTTCCATAAAAATTTTTTTTAAAAATCACTGTTTTCATGTAATCAAAGATGAAGATGCTACTGACTTTTATTCCCATATTTAACTTTTTACAAAAAGTAGCATTACAACCAAACTGACCAGAGGATATATCTTGCACTAAAAGAATAAGATAAAACTCAAATTCTTAGAGCAACAGGTTATTTTATACAAAGTTACCACCCTGATTGTTCATAGTTATTTGCTAATCAACTGGAGTACTTTTTCTTTCCACAGTTCCACAGTGATAAAAATACAAAAATGAGATACCTGATCACATGCAACATGATATTAAAAATCCCCAAAGCAAAACTTTCCTTTAAAAGTTTACACATTAGTGTTTTTAAGTCGTTAACAGAACCAGGAATGCTACATATACATTATTTAGCAAACCACATCACATCATCACAAAAGTAATTTTTCAATGGAAAGCCAACAGCCAATAATCTCAGCACAGTCAGGGAGGAAAGAACGTAATTATGTACAAATGCAAACGATGTGCTTTCTGCAATGTAGGAGGGAAAAGACTTGAGTTCTGACCCATGAAATTGGAATTTCCCCAGTTCCTGAGCTTCCATTCTTACATGGCCTTCCTGTTTCTTTAAGCCTGCTTTCCAATGAAATGTTACAGACAGGGCAGACCAGTAGAAGCTCGGAACGCAAGAACAAAATATTTTGATAGTAGGTTAAAGGAGAAAAAATTAATTCATGCAAAATGCTTTTTATAAAATGACCAACAGTTAATGCTTTATTTTAAATTATCTTTCCCATCCTAAAGATTTCAGCCTAATGACTTTGTTAAATAAAAATACTAACACCTTTCATTACAAGTTTCAGCCACGGACTTCTACACGTCACAACTGCAAAAACCCAGTTCCTCAAATGTCTGCATCATTCCAAATTAAAATCAACCTTATCAGATCTTTCCTAAGGGACCATAGCTGTAGAAATAATATAGTTAGTTACACTCTATATTCAAACCCATTTTCTAATACTCTCAAATTACTTTTCCCAATGTAAAAGTGTAGAAGCAAATTTTTAATGAATATTATTTTAAATGAAATTCCAGTAAAATCGGCTAATCGATACCACTAACCAGATATTTTCAACAAACAAGCACTACACTCACAAAAGATAAACTCTGCATTAAATATATAAACTTGTAAATAACATGAACCATTAAGCCAGCATTTATCTAACACCACTATTAAAATATCTACACTAAACAAGAAAATGTCTGTAGGAAATCTTTGAAACTCAATGAGTACAACCAGGACAAACCAAGAAAAACAGATTTTATTAGGAGTTTCACTAGAACTATTGTTTATAATCCTAGTTAAATTATGGAATTTTTCTTTAAAATACAATAAGTCTATTTCAGCCCTCTAAAAGCCAAATGATTGCTAACAATACAAATTATCCAAGTTTTCATCCTACACTTACAGGCTGAAGTATGGGGATAGGTGATTTTGAAACCATGATCTCTACTGCTTTTAAACAACATACTTTAATAAGAGTGACAACAAAGATAATCTGCAACTCTACCAGTTCTAATATGAAACAAGTATCACACTACCCCTTCTCAAAAAAAAAAAAAAAAAAGCCCAGAAACTTTTATTATGTAACACTCACAAAAACCAGTCCTCTCCAATCATTCTTTAATGATCAAATTTTCACATAAGTGGCACAAAAATTATCCCATTTAGGAACCAACATTTACATAAAAACTAGTACCCATAAAAATATACTTCATGGGAATATGGCTGAAATGACAGTACTTAAAACATGCAAATCATATTCTCTAGTTAAGGTTCACATTTTTTAAAATAATGGTATTTGTCTTCCCCCATACTTTGGCAGAATTGTCAAAACAAATTTTTAATAGGGAAAACTGTCAGATGCACTGCTATTAAGCCAATTATCGGCACCCTATCCAAAACACAACTTGAGCTTGTACAAAAACTTCTTTCCAAACTATTGCAGCATTAGGACATCCCAAGCATGTCTTTTGTAAGTGAAAATTTCTTTCCGTTAAGAAAAGGCCATTAACATGTTATATGTTAAAATGAAATTAGTCTTTCTTAAATTTATGGTAAATTAGGAAAATACAAGAGCTTGAGCTTAAAAATCAGGCTATCTGGGTTCAAATCTGGGTCTACTTGAGCTGTGTGATCTTGCTTTACTAAATGCTTTACTATGACTAAGCCTCAGTATACTTTCCTTTTCATGAAAAGAACAATATACCTACCTCAGGATTGTCATGAGAACTAAATGAAAAAAACTAGGAAAAGATGCTTAGCACAGAGCCTGGGACCCAGGAAAGCCCTCATTTGATTTCAGCTATTATTATCCTCCTCATCATTTGGGTTTTTTGTAGTAATGAAAAGCCAAAGATAGAATACTATTATTAATCAAATGCCAAGAGGAAAATTTTCCGTTTGTAAATTTCTTGGTAACAATTAGTTTCAAAAGCAGGTTAAGATGTTTTCCAATGAACACTATTATGTTCCAATGAAGGCAGATTCATCTCGTTTTGTCTCCTAACAGCGTAGAAAGGGCTAGTAAGTTAATACTTTTAAATGTACCTACATCAAGTCTGCAACAGTTCTTTAAAGTCACACTAGAAACCTAGTCCATCATTCACATTTATCTAGGAAACGATGATAAAGTACCAAACTAACTTTATAGGCCCCTTTCCATATAAAATCCCTCTATCATACTAGTGCATTATGATTTTACACAACTGAAGTCTTCTCAAGTTCTCATCTTCATTCTTTTTGAAGATGAATTATTGTACTCTATTTCTTCAAGACATACCCACTTCTTTCTTACAAACAATCTCAGTTTCTGACCAATTAAGTAAAATCAAACCTACAGGCTAAAGGAGAATCTTCTTATATGAAGTCACAAATATACACAGAACCTCTAAGCACAATGGAGCCCATAATTAAATCCATCAGAACTCAGAACTTAGTGTAAGACAAGTCTGTTTTAGAAATTTAGAGGGGATATATATTAGAAATAATAGGAATTTGTATACAAATTGTAATCTACAAAATTCTGGCAGTATGAATCCAGAGGTCAGCATTAGCACAGGATTTCAGAGCCTAAGAACAGAGCTATCCAACTAAAAGGCTCTAAAGAACCATCAGCTAAAAAAATGAATTAATCAATTCCAGAAGAGACATAACCAAAGATAAAACTAGACAGGGTACCAAAGGCTCCATTTGCAGACTACCTTACAGTAAGACACAACAGGAGAATAAATCTCATCTATTAAAGTTATTTTATGTTAACTATAAAACACTACTCCAAATAATTTAACATAGAAGTGCCTGTGGCTATAACATTTTTTTAAAATGCATAAGCATTTAACAGCTTTCCCTACTTGATTGGGCCAGCAAGCAAACATTTGCATAAAATACAAAATTTCATGAACTCATAAACCTCAACAGGCATATGAACGAGCACACTGAACAAACATTTTACAAATACAAATGCCCTAACCCTCCCCGTGAAATGAATGTAGCATTACAACATTAAACTAAAAGCAGTACACACCTTTAATGCAATTCTGACTCTTTTAATCTTTTTGACCTTTTCAACTGTCTTTGGCCGACAATGTAAAAAGCAGATTGGAAGAATGTTAGTATGACAGCTGACAAGATCACCAGCAGATTAATAATAGGCAGAATAGCCAAATAGGACAGGAAAAAAAATTTGTTTTAATTCTGCCTACTCCAAAAAATACAAATATATCAGGCTACTGAGAATATTGGCCATTTTCAAATTACATCAAGTTAAAAGCAAAAACAATTTAAAAATGTAAAGAAAATCCAGTATTATAACTTACAGGATTCAAGGTATTACACTGGTCTATAGGATTCTTGTAATCAGTCTTCAGCTCATCAAATGCTATAATCTAAAATAAAATTAAAATAGTTAGGACCTCTTGCTTTAATAAAAGTAGCAACAAACCTTCCCCATCATCAAATAATAATTGAATAAAGTTAATAAAACCAAAAGTGTACCAACATTACATGTACCACTTTACAGTAAACTCAGTATGTGCTAATAACTAGAAACAGATTTAAAGAACTGAAAACACATTATCACTAAAATGATGTGATATGATTGTGATAAAGATATCCAATTTTCAATTTTTTTCAATGCTTGAAGTTATTTTCTCAACTTGAAATGATCTTTCCCCCACCACAACTATTTATCAAAAGTCCTCTATATCCTAAAAAAAAAACCACACACACAAAAAAAGACCTCTTTCTAAGTCAACTCCTCTCTGTAGGTTTCCCTGACTCCCTTGGGTTAGAAATAAGAGCCTATCTGCCTAATCTCCACATACCACAGGGCTTTATAACACTGCCAATATGGCATTTCTCACCCTGGAGTAGAGTATGTACAGGTCTGTGTCCCCCACAAGACTGTGCCCTCAAGGTGAAGTGTTTTGAATCATCTGTGCATGCCGCTCCCCTGCCACAATGTTCAGTGAACCCTAGAGATGGACTCGTAAATTTCAATTTGTTCCTATCTCTGCCTGAGCACATGCATCTCAAAGTCCTGTTTCAATTTAGCAATGCAAGAAATGGTCTCAGAATAAACACTAGGGATTATTCAACTGCATGGCCAGGACCAACACATACAGTAGGGCAGTTGCTGCACAGGACAAAAGGCCAAGTGGGGACTCCTAGCCAGCCCATGTTCCTGCTGCCAAGCACCCTGGCATGCAGGCTCTGCACCCAGGGGCTGTGTCAGGTCAGGAGAAAGGATTCTTCTGCCCCAAGAGGCACCTTGTTCCAATTCACCTAATGGCACCATACAGGCAAGAGGAGAGCCCTGGTCAAGGCCAGTATACAAGTGATCAATCTGACGACCTTTCACGTCTATGCATATGCCTACCGCATCTGGTCACCAAACTAAAGACTACACAAGGGTAAACACAGGTTAGGGCCAGCTTCTCATAGCGTGTTAAGTGAAATAGTTATAAATGTAGTAAGAGGAAAGATCGCATCCACTCAAAAATACATGGCAAAAATGCTTTTGTTCAGACTCTAGAGAAAGGTGGCTTTAACATTTAGGGTCACTAAACACAGAACTGCAAGGTCAAAATGTACCAAAAAATCAAAAATAGGGGCAACACACCACTTTAAGTCAGGTATCAAAATAAGAAGCCAAAGGCACCAGGTTTATGGAGGAGATATTTTAGTTGCTGCCACTGGTCATCCAGGGGATAGAGAACTTAATCTGCCCTTCCTCTGGGGGATTACAAATAGTATTTTTATATGTGTGACAGTGTTACTCAGTATTACCAGTAATCAATAGAATCACATAGTTCTAGCTTTTAATAAGCTGGTTTATTTCCCAGTTAAAGTTCTTAGCTTTATAAAGAGAAATGGGTATTTTTAATTTCTAGAATTTTATAAAATTCACCAACCTGACCTAATAAAAATTCTAACTAAAAAAGGAATAGAAATAAAACAACTAAACATTAAATGTAAACTTCATGAGAGCAAAGATTTTTTGCTGTGTTCATTGCTATGTCCCAGGGCCTAAAATAGTACCTGGCACATACTTTCAGTGCTCAAACAATATTTATTAAATATAAAGAAAGAAAAGAGGAAAAAATAGCCCTATGCTTAAAAAAGTATACAACACACCAAAAGTTATTTTACTTTGCTAATAATCCCTAACACAGAAATGTTAAAAATATAAAAGTATAGTTATAAGATACTAATTTCTGATTACTTATGGACATTATTAGTAACTTACCTGATTGATTATTAGTTGAGATATAACCCCAATACATTTTAGTAGTAAAGTTCAAGACAATGACCATGATCGCAAATACAATTACTTGCCCATAACAAGATCCAATTTAATAGCAGAGTGCAGAACTTACGTTTTAAAACTAACCTTTTTTTTTTTTTTTTTGCTTGGTTCACTGAGTGGGGATCAAACCCAAGCTGTGGAGGTGAGAGCACAGAAGCCCAGCCACTACACCACCAGGGAAACCCCCAAAACTAACCCTTTTTTTATTGGATATTTTCTTCAGGTGATCTCAAGGGATCTTTTAATGAGTATGCTGCTGAATGGGTTTCTGTTTGGGTGCTACAAGCTAGTTTTCAAAACTCTTCTAAAAAGATTCTTAAACTAACCTTTTGTGACTATGTGGACAAAGATATTCACAAAATTTTCGTGCAAAAACAATAAAACAGATAACTCCCTAAAGATATAAAACTACAGAATTCAGAATACCTTCAAATTTGATGCACATCTTCAGGGAATGATTTCTGCATTTTTACCATTCAAATAAATCTATGCTCTTAACTCTATTCTCCACAGAACATCCATCACATGAATTAGGACTACGCTTACAGTTGTAACCATCAGTATAAAAAAAATCTCCCATACAATGATTAATGTAAACAGAATTTTGTGAATTTAACTTGAAACTTCCAAATGAATCTTCTGACAAGATATTTAAACTACCTAAGAAAATAAACTGAAGGTTATGTAGCTGACAGAAAAATTAAAACTATCTACTTAGAATTTTCAATTTGTTCCCAAAGGATGCATAATCCTCTGTATTAAGAAATCCCTAAGGATGAAAGCTCTACATTAATCTGTGGCATATAAATTTTTTTTAAATTCTATAATAGGACTTAAAATTTATCTACTTCACCCACAGATTCATTTCAAAACTGAAACTAAATTATCCATTGTTTAAAAGGGCAGTTCACGTTTTACTTAAGCCAAACACAATCTGGTTCAAAATGTAAAAAGGCAATCCACACACAGCTCTTTTCTATGAATCCTCATCACTCAGAAAACAAAGAGGACTCATCAAACAGGAAGTGACTTAAATTCACATCTACAGATGGAAGGGAACCACACATTTCGGTTTCATGAGAGGCGTACTAAAATTTTTATTTATTGTTCTTCCACCAAAGAAGAGCCTAAAACGTTCTTCAAGTTATCGGCTCCTACTGATGAGCATTTTGAGGGAGCAGTTACTTAACAGTCTATATAAGCATTCCCCACTACACACCCAGTTGTGTTCTAAAACAATTATAAACATAATCACACTTCAGCAAAAGAGAACAGATTTGGGATATCTACTTTAAATTTTTTTTGCATAAGACACTGCGACCATTTGACTTTGTCCCTCTGTGTTCCATAACAAATCCTTGTTATTAGCATAAAACCTGACTTAAAATTTACAGGAGAGTGAACATATCCAATCATTCAAATTAAGATCTGTAATCCAAAAGATACTAGACTTCGGGGCGGGAGGAAGCAAATCTAAGATAAATTTTTAATGAATGCTGATTTCCAGAAGGCTGCTTCTAATTTTGTGCTAGAGACACAGGACTCCTTTAAAAATCTCTCTTAGAACACAAGGAGCTTACTTGTTACTTACCGGGACGAGTAAAGATGTGTTTCTATCCTGCAGCATGATGTCAGTAAAAGAAAAAAAAAAAATGCCCTAGAACAGTTTAAGGTTTCTGAGCATTTTAAAACTACCTTTACTAAATCAAGCTTCCCTGACTAGAGAGGTGGTTAGGAAGACGTCTCTTGAGAAACTCTGGCGGTCAAAGTATGATTTAAGGGGAAAGTTCGGAGATGGGGTAAACAAATAATCAATCCACTCTGCATCAAAGTTCACAAGGAAGCAAGAACCCGAAGAAGTGATTTACTTGAAAAGCGCCCGACAAGTGGTGGAAAGTAGAGTTGGAAATTCATCTACAAAGTAGGTTATAACTGTCTTTTTTGGGTTATAGCCCTGTGGAAACCCGAAAGGAAAGGCAATCTATATTAAACAATAACTCGGAAAACTTCATTTCCTCTAAGTACGTAGCATGCTTCTCGGTGCCCTTGACATTCTCCTCGGCGATGTGGGGATGCGGGAATGAGGGGATGCGGGGCAGTGCACCGACCCAGAGTCCGCGCCAGCGAAACGCCATCCGCAGGGCCTGTCAAGACCTCGGCAGCCCCACCCAGCCCGATGAGTAGCGGTGATTTTGGTCTGCACCGGGACACAACAGATGCATCCACCGCACGCCTCGTCTCCTCCAAGACTTGCAGCCCCCGGCTGGCTAACGGAGGGCGCAGACCCCCAGTCGTGCGGCCTGCGCCGCCCCGCCCCATCCCCCGGCTCCTGGAACTCCGGGAGCCGTCGCCACGTCGACCGCGGGCCCCAGGCAAGAAGAGGCTGCGCCACCGCCTGGCCCTCCCTTCCCCCACCCTCCCGGCCCGGCTACTCACGTGCCAGATGGCGAAGAAGATGAGAGCGGCGGTGAGCAGCAGCGCCAGCATGTAGCAGAAGGCCGCAAACGTGAACGCCATGGCCGGGGAGGAGGAGCAGGGAGCAGCGCGGGTGCCAGCGGAGAAAGGCGGCGCAGGGCCCTCTGGGTAAAACCATTCACTTCCCACGGCCAAAGCCAGAACTGCTGCCGCCGCCGGGGCGCCCGCCCTCCCAGCGTGCCTGCGCACTGGCTCAGGTGCTCCGGCGCCCTCTGATGGCAGGAGTCTTGCTTCGCACTTACTTCGTCCTCACAGCTCAATTTTTCCTTCCTTCCCTTGTTAATTCTTTGAATAAATATTTATTGAATGAGTGCCTAGTATGTTCTAAGTCCTGTGCTCTCCTTTGACGTTCAAAAATGAGTAACATCATACTTGCATTGAGAGAACTTAGTATAGTGCTGAAAACGAACACCTAAATAAATCATTTTACAGTATTATAAACCCTGTTCATGGAAGTCTGCAGCAGATGAGCTGATCAGGAACAATTCCCCATTAATGGAAGTTCTGGTTGCAATACCATCCTCCAACTAGAACTGTTCTGTAGGGAGGAAAGCAAACCATCAGAAATTCCATATGTCCAGAGGGCTTTTATGGCCCTCTACCAGGATCCATCATTATGCCCAGGAAATCAGAAGGCTCAAGGAAATAAGAAGTATAAACCAGAACCTGATATCATAGATGACCCCTTGCTTACTTCCCTGTCTGTCCCTTGGGGGACCACAACCACCTCCATATGACCCACCACCTTCCTCTCCAACTGCCCCACCTAGGGATCCTGAAGTTCTCAACCCTCCCTATATCCTGTGATCCCATCTTCTCTTTTGCCCTTAAGAAAGTGGCTGGAGCAGAGGGCACTCTTAGGGTAAGGGTGCCCTCTACTCCAGCCACTTCTGCTAGCAGATAGCTGGCAATGTAAGGAAACGGTAGGGAAATACTCCGAAGACCCTACTAAGTTTGCAGGTGGGTTTCAAACCCTAATCTGCCCGTTGACCTCTCATGGAAAGGTGTATACTTCATTTTGGCCACCTGTGGTACTCCCATTGAACAGGATCCCATCTTAGAGACAGCCCTCCAAGAGGCAAATGAACCCCATACTAGAAACCCAAGAGACAACCTCCCCAGACCAGACATAATCCCTTTTGCTGACCCTAACTGGGATTATAATACTGTTGGGGGAATGACCAGATGGGCAAGAGTTTTAGAATTCCTCATAGGAGGTATGAGGAAAGGAATACAAAAACGTGTAAACTATGATAAATTTAGAGTAATAACCCAGGAGAAAGATGAAAACCCAGTTAGCGTTTATAGCCAGCTGGAAGAGGCTTTCTGAAAATACACAAATGTGGATCCCTCTTCCCCTAGTAGGACAACATTTCATTAGCCAATCAGCCCCTGATATCAGGTGTAAGCTTCAAAAGCTACAAATGGGGCCACAGACTGATCAAAAGATGCTGCTAGACACAACCTTTATGGTCTATAGTGGTCAGGATCTCGAGGACAGAAGAAGGGAAGGATAAGAAAAAACGACCAGCCAAAATTATGGCTGTGGCCATTGGCGAAGCCCTCAGTACCAAAAGATGTCCAAAATCAGATGGGAGAGATATGAAAAGAGGCTTTTGCTTCAAGTGCAAGAAGGCCAGACACTGGGCAAAGGATTGCACCAAGCCACCACTGGCCCCCTGCCCAGTATGCCAAGAATCTGGCACAGACCCCTGGCACTGGAAGATGGACTATCCATGTTCCCAGAGAGGAAGGTGGCCAGTCTGTACCCTGATGACACACAAAGGGGAAATAAGTGACTGAAGGGGCCTGGGGCCATCCTCCTCACCCCTGTCCAGGAACATCATCATCTCCTCTGAGGAGCTCCAGGTAACTCTGGATATAATGGGGAAACAAATTCAATTGCTTTCAGACACAGGGGCCACCTATTCTGTTCTCCCTGTATTCGCAGGAAAACCCTCCTCACAAGCCACGGTTACTATAGGGGTTAAAGGAAAGGAAAAGGTCAACAATTTTACTCCACTTTTGACTTGCCAATTTGAAGGCCAGATTTTCCAACAAGAATTTCTAATAGTCCCCAGCTGTCCTGCTCCCCTCTTGGGAAGGAATATTTTGACAAAATTCAGGGCTATCCTTCAGTTTAGACATAGGCCTTATAGATTATTAGTTATCCAGGAATCAGATCATGTACCAGAATATATTGACCAACAGTTTAATCCACTGGCTTGGTACAATGGCCAGCCAGGAAAGGCTAAGACTGCTAACCCAGTAAAAATTCAGTTTAAGAATCCAAAAATGGATGGACCTGGAGATCATCATGCTTAGTGAAATAAGCCAGACAGAAAAAACAAAGAACTGCATGATTTCACTCATATGCGGAATATAAAACTGAAAGCAAAGAAAAAAAGAACAAACAAACAAATAACCATGGACACAATCAATAGTTTAATGTTTATTTGGGGACGAGTGGGTTAGGGAGGGGAGAAAGGGGAGGGGGTGGGAGAGGAGGGGGGGAAGCTAAATATAAGGTGATGGAAAGAGAAGTCACATTAGATGGTGAATTTATTATACAACAAGTTGACAATGCACTGTAGAATTGTATGCCTGAAACCTATGTAATCCTTGCTAACAGATGGCACCCAATAAGTCTAACAATAAAAATGAATTAAAAAAAAAAAAAAAGAATCCAAACAAGTTTCCTAGCCGCAAGCAGTACCCTATCAGGTCAGAAACCAGAAACGACCTTCTACCCATTGTAAAGGAATTTTTAAGATTTGGACTTTTAAAACCTTGTCATCCTCCATGCAATACCCCAATTTTACCAGTCCTCAAAACCAACAGAGAATCAGATGGTTAGGACCAGAGAATTATCAATGAGGCTGTCATTCCCATACACCCCCTGGTAGCTGATCCTCATACACTGTTATCTCAGATCCCCGGAGACACCCAATGGTATACAGTATTAAATTGATTTACTTATTTTTGTTTTTTTTAGATTTAAAAGATGCTTTCTTCTCTGTCCAGTTACACTTAGACTCCCAGTTCCTTTTCATATTCAAATGGGAGGATCCTTATACCAGGGAAAAACAACAGTATACTTGGACAGTGTTGCCCCAAGGCTTCAGAGACAGTCCCCCTTCTTTGCCAGAGTGAAAAATACCTTTAAGAGCTAAATTTAGACAAAGGAAATAATTCTTCAATATGTGGATGACCTCCTTATCTGCAGCCCCATCGAAGAGGCTTCAGACCAAAAGTCCTAAATTATCTTGTAGAATGATGTTATAAGGTCTCTAGAAAAAAGGCTCAAATATCCTTACACAGGTCCATTATTTAGGATATGTCCTAACTCCAGGGATGCAACAATTGTCTCCAGACTGCATCAACGCCATCTATGCCCTTTCCTATCCAACATCCAAATAACTTCTGTCCTTTCTAGGTATGGCTGGGTCTTGTAGAATCTGGATTCCAAAGTTTGGGCTAATTGTAAAACCCTTATAAGAAACAGCCAGGAGACCATATGATACCCCTCCAGATTGGATGAGGGAAACCAAAAAGGCCTTTGATGATTTAAAGCAGGCTTTAACTCAAGCCCCAGCCCTCACTTAACCAAGCCTTTCACTCTGTATGTAGCAGAAAAAAAGGGTATACCCCTGGGGGTTCTTACTCCAAGGCTGGAATCTGAGCCTCAACCTATAGCCTACTTCTCAAAGAAACTGGATGGGACAACTTTAGGCTGGTCAAGTTGCCTAAGAAAGGTGGCTGCAGCGGCCCTGCTAGAAGAGGCCACTGAGGTTACCCTAGCACAGCTACTGGAAGTACTGACCCCTCACCAAGTCAGATCCATCCTATAGATTAAAGGACCTCTATGGATGACAGGTGTTCACCTCACAAGATATCAAGCTATCCTCATAGATAATCCTGAGGTTGTTCCAAAAACCTGTTAACACCTTAAATCCAGCCTCTCTTATGGCGGCCAAGGCAACAGTTGAACATTCATGTGACCAAATAATTTCTTAGACTTATGCCAGCAGGACTGACCTAGAGACTAGCCCCTTTCTAATCCTGAAGAAGAGTGGTATACTGATGGGAGCTGTTATGTTTTAAAAAAGAAAAGCTGTGGTTAACAGAGGCCTTTGCCTCCAGGGACCTCCACCCAAAAGGCAGAAATCATAGCCCTCACCCAAGCACTAAGTCTTGGAAAAGACAAGAGGTTAAATATATATACTGATTCCAAATATGCCTTCCTTGTGCTTCACACACACGTAGCTATATGGAAAGAAAGAGGACTACTGGCAGGGAGACAATCACCAATAAAACACAGACCTGAGATCCTTCAGCTTCTAGATTCAGTTCGTCTACCTAAGGAAGTAGCAGTTATTCATTGTAATGGACACCAAAAGGAAAATTTTCCTGTTGCAGAGGGAAACAAAAAGGCTGACAAAGAAGTGAAGTCAGCTGCCCTAAAGGCCTTACCATCAACCTCTTTGCCCTATTCCCACTCCAAGGGGGATCAATAGATCCTAAATACTCCCCAGAGGAAGAATTAAAGACCAAAAATAATGGAAGACAAAAACTGGGACCTTGGTGGCTAATGGAAAACAAATTTTTGCTTCCACAGTCCATACAATGAAAGGTTATTAAAACTCTACATGATACCTTTCATGTAGGAAGAGATGCCACTCTAGCCCTGGTCCATCAGGTCTTTGCAGGCCTAGCCCAGAGGGTCCAATGAGTCTGTAGGCCTGCCTGCTTTGTACCTATAACAACCCTGGACCCAAGCTGCCTCAGTTAGCAGAACCAGTTCAATGGAGAGGCACATATTTGGGAAAAGAATGGCAAAAAGATTTTACCCATATGCCCTCATGTAAAAGATTTAAATATTTACTTGTGCTAATAGACACATTCTCTGGGTGTATAGAAGCATCCCCAACCAGGACTGAAAAAGCTACAGAGGTAATCAAATTCCTTCTCAATGAGATCATTCCTAGGTTTGTACTACTCTGCAGCCTCAGAGTGACAATGGTCCTTTCCTTATCTCCCACATTACGCAGGGGATATCCAAGGGGCTAGGAATAAAATATTATTTACACTCTGCATGGAGACCTTAATCATCAGGCAAAGTAGAAAGGACTAACCAGACTTTAAAACACACCCTAGGGAAACTGTGCCAGGAAACCTCATGAGACTGGCTATCCATTCTACCTACTGCCTTATGAGAGTAAGAAACACCCCTAGAACTAGCATTAACATTAGCCCTTATGAGATGTTATATTACTGGCCATTTCTTTCAGGGGATATGATCACGGACCCTGAGATAGCCAACCTTGTAAAATATTTTACTAACCTGGACCAGTTCCAAAAAGCCTTGCTGGAATATGGAAATCATATCCTTCCTACACCTCATTCAAACATACATTCAAAGATACAACCCTTGGATCTAGTTCTTATTGAAACCTGGAAGGAAGATCTCCTGCTAACCAGTTACAACCCAAGTGGAAAGGCCCATTTTCTATACTCCTGGCCACCCTCTAGGCAATCAAAGTGAAAAGAGAAAGACAGCTGGATTCATCTCTCTAGGGTAAAATTAGTACCCTCAACCCTGCAACATGACCTGCCTCCCCCAGAAGGCGACTACACCTCTGAACCTGTAAAAGATCTGAAGTTCCTGTTCAAGAAGAAAGGCCAATTTGACCTCCCTCAGATCCTCCTGGAGGGACCCCTACAAGTCAATAGAAGACCACAAACTTAGATAAGTATTCTTAATATAACATGGAAATCAACACCATCAGGGGAGCTCAAATATTTGTTCTCTCAACAGTCCTCCTGGGGAGCTCTCAGGGGAATTAACACCTTTTCAAAGAGATGAAAATGTTTGGGTTTATCTAGCTAGACATGTGATGAATGTTTCTGGTATTTGTCTTTCAGGAGGGACTTGTGTAGAACAGACTTTTCCCTCCTGTTTAGTTGGAATATGCACTCCCCGAGAACATCTTAAAACTCGCACTATGTTCCAATTTATTAATAAGCCTGTCTCTTATTCTGACATTTATAACTGGGGTCCTATAATCTCCATTAAGGATAAAAGCGTGTTTCCTCTTAAAGTCTCTGCTGTAACTCCAGCAGAAGACTATGTAACATTTACTGGCTGCACTCACCATTGTTTTAAGGTTTCAGTTGATCCTAGTTTAAATTGCAGCTCCACAACCCTAATCACCTATGCAAACACATATATCAAATTACCTGCTGACTGATTTCTCATGTGTGGAAAGACTGTCTATTCCTATGTACCAGCTTATAGCACTGGGGGGCCCTGCGCCCTAGGAAGGTTAATTGTTTTTCTGCCCCAAAAGTCTCACCAGACTAGATACTGCAGGGAACTCGCTTTAGATTCCAACTGTGAGAGTGACCTGCATCTATTCAGTTCAGCTGAGTACATGACTTTATCTCTGTGGTACCAGCCCTGACTATTGCCCTAAATATAGAAATTGTAAAATAGCTTGCTCCATGGCAAAGGCTCTAATGCAACCTCTCAGGTCACTCATGCCGTTGGAAAAGAGCTAGGATAGGTCAGAGAAGGTGTCCTTGGAAACAGAGCTGCTATAGATTACCTGCTACTAAGGCACAACCTTGCATGTGAAGAATTTAAAGGGCTGTGTTGTTTTAACCTCTCAACAATTCCCAGTTAATTGAAGACAAAGTCAAACAGATCTATAACATACTGAGCAGCAGTAGCCAGGAGCCATTACCACACACAGGCCTAAGAAACAAAAAGGCCGTAAGGAGAACTAAATCTGAATTCATAATATGAGAGTAGCTATGAGACAGGAAGAGCTAAGATGGGCCATGGGTGATAGGAGGTCAAATTGGTTTCGAGTAAGCCAAAGCAGTGAGAATGAGGAAAGATTAACAAGTAGATGGCCAGGTGGGTGGTTCAACCACAGGAACATGGAACTAGATAGGAAGATGCTGTATTACCGTAATGGCAGAGGATCAACAAACTTCTGCATTTGATGTGAAAACCAGAAAATAGTCAATGCCGCTAAAGCTGGGTGACTCCAGTTCCCAAGGCACATTCCAGTCTCAATGAGGCACAAACGCACAGCCATGCCTGGGTCAATCTCTTCATTATCATGAATAATCTCACAATTAATCCCATGACCTAAAGCCCAATTAAAATGAATACCCAGAAACTTCAACAAAGAGTTTGTGGTACCAGTATGAAAAGGATTACACCACCTCACTCAGAAAAAATAA
The DNA here is from genome assembly GCA_004026885.1 of Lyroderma lyra. NCBI lineage: Eukaryota > Metazoa > Chordata > Mammalia > Chiroptera > Megadermatidae > Lyroderma > Lyroderma lyra. The sequence continues at coordinate 29,598 of PVJL010008184.1, read as the reverse complement.
AAAATCTAAATAAAAGTTGCCTTGATTGAATTTTAAAGATATCAGTTTCTCCCAAATTAATTTATATTACCACAATTGTAGTTACCAAAATCTTAATGAGATTTGGAACAAAGCTATTTTAATGTTCACTTTAAAAAATAAATACATGACAATACCAAATATTTGAAAACAAAGATGGAAAGAAATTAGACTTATTAGATTTGAAAACATTTTATAAAACTACAATAATTATAAGTATGATTGAGGCACAAAAATTGACAAACATATCAGAAAAAAACAAAAAAAAGAAAAGAAAAAAATTGACAAACATATCAATGTGTTAGGATAATTATTCTGGCAAAAGACCCAATTCCATATAAAAAATGAATACTCTTTGAAGGAGCCATCCCAAATTATTAGGAAAAAATATTTTTGATGATGTTAAAACCTTTGTCGAGGTACATTAGTAATTTAGATTCTTTCTTTATATAATTAGATAAATCCAAGGCTAACCATAAAATAAGAGAACGTCAGGCCAGTTACATAAATTAGAAAAGTATCAAATGGTGGTCAGTGCTGTGCAGAGAATGAGAACAGAGGTGACCTGATGGTGTGTATTGAGGCCTGAGGATGGATGATTAAGGAAAGCCTCTGTGAGAGGCAACATGTTCAGAATGAAGGAGCCAGCTAGAATGTGGAGGGAGACGGGGAGTGAGCAGTTTTCCCGGGAGGAAGCTACAGCTAGCGAGAAGGCCTGACCCTGGTGTGTTTGGGGAACCAAAATAAGCCAAGCGTGGCTCAAGTCTAGTGGGCTAGGAGAATAGGACAAAATGAGCTCAGAGAGCTAGGCAGGAGCCAGATTCGAGAGCTGACCTGATGTTAGAAGCAGCAAGCTGTATCCTCCCTGATGGCAGGAAGGCAAAATGCCTGTTTCTTGGGGGCTGCATATGGACTCTGCTCAAGAAGCCAGTCTGGAGAAGCAAGGTGACAATAACAGAGCTGACTACTAGAAGCCAAGTGCTGGGAAGGCAGTTGTAAAGCCACTAGCCATTGGAGGTTTGGCTCAAGTCAAGGAGCCTGTAGCCAAGGTCCCAGAGGGGAAATGGGCAAGGAACTCACAAAAGCACGCCATGGGGGAAAAGAGCTGGCATTTGATTGGCCACACCCCTGAGGGCACCCACTCCAGATTATATCTGTACCAGGTTAATACAGTAGACTCTCTGTTAACCAGAAGTCAAGCAACTATGAAAACTTTTTTTGCCAGTTGCACAAGATTTTTTTTTTTTTTTTTTTTTTGCTTTTTGGTATGTGGGTAGCTCCCTGGCTGGGAATCGAACCCAGGCCGCAATGCTGACAGCGCCAGCGCCGAAGCCTTAAGCCACCACACCATCAGGGAACTCCCAGTTGCACAAGATTTTGCCAGTTGCTTGAACTCCAGTTAATGGAGAATCTACTTACATGTATCCCACATCTACAATCCCCATGGTTGCTGGTTAACTGAGACTCTACTGTAACTCTTTTTCCGCTCCCTTACGTTGTCTTTCCTCCTCTGATCCCACTACTAGAGCAGGGCAAGGCACTAATAAGGGACAGAACACATCTCATACCTCATGGGGAGGAGTTCCCTAGCTTGCAGCATACTTGAAGGAGGTGAAGTTGGGGGCAGAGAGGGTGGAGGGAGGGAGCTTTAAAGGAATAAGATCTTAAAGTTTTGACATTAGACTAGATTGGAATTCTTATTACCAGAAAAAAAATTACTATAATTCCAAAATTCTTAAAAAAGACCAGAAAAACTATGGGGTCCAAGAATTCATCCACGGGGAAAGAGAGAACCAAAAATGTCACAGTGGATTTCTCAGAGTGTTAGATTTTTTTCCTTTCTTTTCCTTATTTGTATTTTCTAATTTTTCTCTAATGATATTAGTTGTTTAATAAAAAGTTTCCTGTTTATTTTTTAAGAAGGTGCTATATTTTAGTGCAACAGACAGATGCCAATGGCATTTGAGATGATTTTTGAAGCTCTGTTTTGACAGACAGCAGCAGCATGGGGAGGCGGTGTTTCTGTTGCTAGGAGATGAGCCCAGGGCATGTTTATACAAAAAAAGGTGGTTCAGTTAAGCTAGAGTTATAGTGTACGTGTAAGGAAGAGTGGCAGATGAAAGGCGGAGCACTAGAGTTAAGCACTTCTGCATGGAAGTAAACAGACATGTCCCTAACGGAGGGTTTCTAGTAAGGATAGACATGCAGAGGCACCCAGAAAGAGTTGGCCCACCAGGCCTCAGAAAGAAGGGACTCTAAAGAGTGGCCTTGGATAGAAAGAAGGCTCTAGGAACCTAAAAGGCAGCCATGTGTCTCTTCAATTTGGGATCCATGATTCAGTTACTCTCCACTTCATTTTATACCGTGCTAGCTGGGAGCGTCTTTCCCTCTTCTCCATCTAATGGCACTCTTCCAAGTTCAGTTCCCATGGCTGACTGCCTCATTCAAGAGAACGAGATCATTTTCCCAATGTCAGAAATTGGAGTATAAAGGTACTTTATAGTTTTAATTGGTCCAGCTCATAATTTGGTACCAGTCAGGCAACATCATATAGGCTGGCTGCTCTTGGGTTCAATAGGCAGAGGCTGGAAGCAAGAGATCACGTGTGTATTGGGGGGTGGGGAGAGGAAGGGGCATCCATTTGAGACAAATCACAGCTGCCTAAAGGCTCGCCCCTTCAGCAAGGAGCAGTGGTTGGGGCACTTCTACTGAAGGTCTGTGGCATATTCGGGCTTGGCTTGTCCATTACTAGTAAGAAATGGGCCAAAATAAGGAGGAACCTTAAATTCTAGGGTAAAGGAATCGATGCTTAATTGTGTAGGTACACACAGGGCCTCCCCCTGCTCTGGGCACTACCTGGTGGCTTTTGGATACCACTGAGGCATTCTTTTTCTTTCTTATAATTGGAAAAGAGGATTGCCTCATAGGGAGCTTTCATGTAGCCTAGAAGCGTATCTCAAGTACAGGATAAGAGAACTGTGTGACGACTCCCTGATGCTCGGCAGTATCATTAATCTAACTGGCTCCCCAACACAGCTAAAAGTCTACTGTACAAGGATACAATATCCACTCAGGGTGTGTCCTCATGCAAATGAGGGTGGGCCCATGCTGTAGGTTAAGTGGTCAGAAATGTTTTTGTTTTTGTTGTTTTTTTTTTTTTTTTTTTTTTTGCTTTTTGGTACGTGGGTAGCTCCCTGGCTGGGGATCAAACCCAGGCCGCAGCGCTGACAGCGCCAGCGCCGAAGCCTTAAGCCACTACACCATCAGGGAACTCCCAGAAATGTTTTTTGCTTCTGAAAAGTGCAAAGGACAAAAAGACAAGGAAGGTGAAGAAAGTTAGGAGCTAGCCAAGTAGCTAAAAGGCCAAATTTGAGAAATAAGGGGGGGTATGTTTCCCTCACTTTGGGTAGTGGGATTCTTCAAGATAGGAAGGCAAACATTACTCCTTTCACAACCATAAACACAATGACGACTACCACATATTCAATCATAAGTATATGGCAAAAGCTATGTAAGCATTGGTAAATTGTATTCATTCTATAGATACCTATGAAACACCACATAGAACAGTCTATAACAAAGGCAAGATGGGTCTTCAATGGATGTTCAATAGTGATAATCTATATTTAATAAGGTAACTTTTAATTTGATTTCTTAGTATGTATATAGTGCCTCTAATGTCTTCCCTTCGAAAGCAAGCGTCCATCATTTGAAATATGTCCTCTGCTGCTACAATCAATTGAGTAATTTTAGCCCCAGGCCAAGTTTTAGAAAGTTTCATAATCTCATTATATTCTCCCTCCCCCAATCCTACATTGCCAAGTGACTCTTGTTTATTTTGCCTCTCATTTTTCCCAGATAAAATAAATTGCTGAATCTGTGTGGCTCACACAAACATCACAATTGAGCTAGGCAGGTAATAGTAACTCCAAAGGGGAGAGGAGGTGAGTAAAAAAATGAAAAGCTAGAAGTCCTTTCATGTTAACATTTTATTTAAACCAGTACAAGCACCATGCTTAACAGAAAACTGGCCAAAATAAACATGCAATATGAACTAGCAGAGACTGAAACCACAGCTTAAGAAGTTGGGCCAGTTGTTGACTTTGTTAAACGATGACAGGGAACTGTTAAAATTCACAAGACTAAACCATTCATGTTTCAAGCCTCCTGAATAAGATTATATTGGACCACCTAAATCAGTGGGAACTGCTCTGGCATGTTAGTGATCTCAAACAATATTCAAGTAATTAAAAGTATATGAACTATATTCCAAAAAGCAAGAAAGCATAGTTTCTATCACAATCTTAATGTAGTTGTTTTAAACATTACAAGAATATGATCAGTGATTTGAAATGTAAAATGGCGTAATAGGAAACAAATTTCTCAAGAATATATTAATAGTCAACTTGGGGCCATTGGTGTTAAGTGGCCTAGAAGGTTTGTTTACATTCTTCCAGAAATACAAAATAAGATTTGTCCAGAAATGTTTGAGACACGTCTTCACACATGTTGTAAAGGCTCAAATTCTGTAGATTCCAGTATTATCAGTCTATTGAACAAATAGGGAAAGCAGCCATATAAGAATATCTGAATTGATAGAATACAAGTTACTCTCTACTTCCACCAAATATTAGCATTTAAACTCTATTCATCACTAGTCCACATTATGGATTAATGACATTGCTTGGAATTTAAGGTAGTTCAAACATTTTTTTAAAAGTACATCTTCCTTGCTATCTATATCGGTGGGGAATAAAGACAGCCAAATTTAATTTGGCAATAAACTCCTCTAACTGGAAATTTTTAGTTAAAGTGTCAGACCAGGATACAATTTATGGCTACATTTGACTCCTGAAAATAGGAGATAAAAAGGGAGAGAAAAGTGCTGACAGAGATTTTGCTACAAAGATTATTTAGTAACGATAATAAAAAATTTAGCAACCCCCTCTTAAATAAGAGTATGTTTAACTGCACTAGGCATTTAGTAAACTTTTTAGAAATAGACAATTTGAACATTTATTTTAGAAGTCAATTAAACAAAAACAGTCAGTCAACCAACTTTTTTTCCTAACATACCAGAACAAAATGAATGCTATTCAAAACTCTTGACGTTTTGGAATTTCAGCATAGTAACCTGAGAACAGTTTCTTCATATGTCATTTACGCTGCCACAAAAACCATATTAAAAACATGCTGTGATTACTAGTTGGCTCTATTCTGACAACATTAGATGCTATACAGAACTTAGGCAAGGCCAACAATTTCAAAACTAATGCTCATTTAGAAGACCATAAAGGAGGTTCCCAGGAAACAAAACTGCTGTCAAAAAGGAAAGATGAAGATTTAAGGCTGAATAGGAATGGTTGTACCAGAAAGTTATGGAACATAAAAACTGGAATTATGAAATCTGGAGTTACTATTTCAGAGAAAACAGAAAAAGAGATCAAATAAGAAATGTTCTAGAAAAGACAATGCAAAATTTGGTTATATTTAAGGGAAATTTAAATAAAAGTCTGCAAACACTCTGGACTAGAGCATGGGATTTTTAAATCTCCCTATAGGACCAAGGGAGTAAAAAGTGTTTTACTGATCCCCTAACCTCAATCTATTGTCTTGCAAACTATGTTATTGATAACAAGCAGACAAGCTGAAAAAAGCATAGTTTATCACAGTTCTTTGCTTGTTAGAGAACAGGGGAACTTAGAGTTCTGTGTCTGGAGATTAATATTATCTTACATTATGAAGGACTTTCATGTTAAAAAAAAAAAACAAACTAAAATGTGCAGGACAAAACAAAGAACCTCATTAAAAAAATACATTCTTGTTGCACTAGTTTCTCTTATTGCTGCAGACTAAGTGAAACAAAATCTCATTTCCTTCATTCAAAACATTAAAAACACTCTCCATTCACTTGGATTACATTTGCATTTCTGCAGAACTATATGCATTATTCTCCAATATCAAAATAGCTGTTTAAAGACTTAAACTTCCTTGGTGAGGCATTCTCTCACTCTTTTCTCTTCTCTCTCTCTCTCTTTCTCTTTCTCTCTCTCTCTCTCTCTCCCCCTCCCTCTCAACTGGAATAAAGAATCCTTCCCATTCATTAACCAAAGCAAATACCGACTCTGGCACTTCCTCATCTCCAACTAACTTCCTATTGCTTCCTGTTTCTAGATTAGTGAAGCCAAACAGTGTTGGGAACAGAAGATGCTCTATCCAGTATTGTAAAAATTACAACTATTTTTACCTCTTTTTTAAGTTGGCACAGAAACCTAAAAAAAAACGTGAAGAACGTTATCAATGGGAAATATGCCAACATAAAAAAATGCCTTTGCTATTTTTGAAATGAGAAAGATATTCTTAAATGTAAGAATTCAGCAAATTTTGTTAGTCTTTAGAGTCTCAAGATCTTTCATCAAATTAATGTTAAACAGTTACTTATATGTTTATTTTTAAAGTACACTATATATTAGAACCCTGACAAGGATACCATCATCTAACAAGACTGGTATGCAATTTAAACATACTCTGAAATTTAGGGTATAAGAAACAATTTCTATTGATCTGTTAATGTTATTAACTACGGCTAAGGGTTTAAGGTAATTTTTTTCCTATAGCACAAAACTAATCACAAATATGCCCAAAATTTTAACTCTCAACTGCCATATATTCACCAATGCAAGCAGATAGTTGGAATTTTAAAAATATGAAGCTGATTTTATTACAAATTTCAGATACACACATTAGAAAATTGTTTTACTTGGACCCTTTACAAAAGTATTAATTTCACCAAATCTGGAATACTGGCAGTGTAAAAGTCTTAAACTAATCTTAAAGCTAACAAATCAAAGGCACAGTATTAACACATTTAAAATAACTAATTTTCACAGGACAACATTAAGAGGTGCTTTATAAATAAAGTGTTATTAACCTAGATTCAAAACTATCTAGAAATGACACAACAGGAATGAAGCCCTTGATTGGTTACAAACCATCAATTCCTAAGATGATATTTTCCATAAGAATAGTGATGACTATTATAAAATCTAACTCCCAGACCTGAAGAATGAGTGATTGATGAACAAAAGTTTCTGGACTTGATTAAAAAGATCGGAAACCAAAGAACCAGAATTGATGAAAAATGTACTTGGAATGCAAGTTACACTATAGTAAATTATTATTCATGGCTCAAAATTGGGTCACTCAAGTGTTTTACCCCAAATTAATTTCCAAGATTAGACAAGTGATAATATTCTATTTTCATATGTAAACTGCTAATATCCAGTATCTGTCAAAAGGAGGAATCTGTTGTCTATCACAATCTAATATCCACTTTCCAATAGTGCCTGTAATAGTAACAAATTCTGAACCTTAAGTTATAGAAATTAGTCACAAGAGTGCAAAAAGTCCCTGGAGAGAAGTAGTCCACCTAACAATTACAAATATAAGGAAACACTTTACAAAGTTTCATTACTATGAAGATGATTTCCTCTTTGTTCAAACTTTGAACGAACGAAGAATTTTTCTTTACTGCAGGAAACAAACTGTAAGTAACAGTGCATTTTTAGGCATAAATAGGTATTTATGTCTGGTTCCAGTATGGTCAGGTTAATACATAAACACTTTAGAAACACAGAACTTCACATTAGTGGAAAAATCCAAGTTTTTCACGTAACCATTCTTCAGTTAGGTCTTCAGTATTTCTGATTTCAAATACCTTAAGAAAAAAAACTTAAGTTATACTCTGATACCCTCAAAAAAATCAAATATTATATATTTGAATATTACATACCAACTTCCCTTTTTTTATATCGGTCATAACTTAATCTGTAAATTAGATACACCATTTGGGAGGTACTTTTTAAAAAATACTAAGTACTCAATTACCAAAGTTTAACAATTACGAAGGCACAGAACCAACTCCCTTAAAAGTGCACTCTACAAATACCCTAAACAAGCAATTCTGTAAATCTTACCCACTAGAAGAGACTACCCAAGTGAATCAATTTGGTTAGTAGCTGGAAGAACATATGCTGATCCTCCATAATTGGAGGAAACACCAGCTGTACACTGTTTTGATAAAGATGGACTAGAGTTCCAGCAAGAATCTGAACACACATGGGCCCAGAAAGTATAATGGATACAGAAGAAAGGATGGGATTTGAGGTCAGATGTGAGTCTGAATCCTAGTTTTGTTGTTTATTATTATTATGCAAACCCTGGGCAAGCCACTCATCCTCTGAACCTCAGTTTTCCTATCTACAGAACGGGATTGTGGTGAGGATTCAATGGGATTATTTGTAAAAGTAATTTGTAAATTGTAATGCTTCAATTCCAGTGTTTTAGGTTACGCCCAGGATTAGCACAGACTTGAGGCTGTTAACAGAGCCAGCTAGCTAGCTCTTTCTTAACCACCCAACCACTTAGAGCAACTCAGTGGAATTCCTAGGGTAGAAATGAAGAAAGTAGTGTCTATAAGTTGGCGGTTTAATGACAATCATATGGGGTAAAGGGAAAAAGCAGAGGGCACTTAAAGACATCCCCTGTGTTGGTGATTAAACATCCAAGGGGAAAACACTGATACGGTCCTTAAAATAAAAGCCTGAAGGGAAATATTAATACCAATTCAGTATTCAATGTAATACTCTATTTCAAGGGACAAACACTAATGCTGTCCTTAAAATAAAGCCTAAAAGAAAATATTAATACCATTTCAGTATGCAATGTGACATTCTACTTCAAACTTTAAATATATATACTTTTTCAACTCAAACTAGTATGTGGAAGTTAAAGTTTAAGAGCAAGTACCCCTCTTACCTTTTAACCTTCAAAAATGCCATAAAACAATGGGGACATGTTAAATCATAAAACAAGTGTCTCACATAAAACCGAATGTTCTAGCTTAATAAAGTTATTAATAATTATTCTTAACAATTTTAGATTTGAAAGCAATAGTTAAACTACAATATGAAATTTCTGCACAGAATTTGGTTCATTCAGACTATAAAGGGCTCAGAGAATCTTTAATGCTGACTTTTATCTATTAGAAATTATATTATGAAAGATGAAGAACTCTCAATACATTGAATATTACAGTGACTTTTCTAAAGCCGCCCAATATTTAATGTGATTTCTTCTAATTATAATCAATTTACAATTTCCATTCAAAAAACATACTTTTGGTTCAATACTTCTTTTAGTCTATTTCCAACTAATAAAAAGCTAATTTATTGCTATTCTATGTAATGCTCACCTGCATAAAAAATACTTGACTCTACAGATTATTTTAGCTCTTGCTCTGTCTCATAGTCCCCTTTATCCTGAGGGGATACATTCCAAGACTCCCAGTGGATGCCTCAAACTTCGGATAGTATACAGCCCTATATAGAAGGGCTGTCTGGAAAATATCCAGTCATAAATGCCTCTATTTTTCATGTTACATGGCTGGATACTTTCTGTACAGCCCGTGTATACTATGTTTTCTTCTATACATACATCTTTCACTTAAAGGACACACTTTATATCTTCTGTTTGGCATATCCGAATTGCCCGCATCACTATTCTTATGCTTTGGGGCCATTATTAAGTAAAATAAAGGTTACCTGAACACAAGCACCGTGATACCTCATTAGTGACTGGATAATGGATACAGCTACTAAATGAATAAGATGTAGGTAGTGTATGCAGCATGGTATGTATACACTGTACAAATATACGCTGGACAAAGGGATGACTCATGTCCTGGACAGGACTGAGATTTCATCAAGCTACTCAGAATGGTATGCAATTTAAAACATATGAATTGCTGCTAACCAATGACACCCCAATAAACTTAACATTAAAAAAAAGAAATAATATATGAATTATTTCTGGAATTTTCTATTTAGCATTTTCTGTTTTGTTTTTTTGTTTTGTGGTTTTGTTTTTTTTTTGGTATGTGGGTAGTTTCCTGGCTGGGAATCGAACCCAGGCCACAGTGTTGACAGCGCCAGCACCGAAACCTTAAGCCACTACACCATGAGGGAACTCCCTCTATTTAGCATTTTCTGACCATGGTTGACCATGGGTAACTGAAACCATGGAAAGCAAAACCTTGGATAAGAGGGGACTACTGTCTACTAAGGGAAAATACTGTCTCAACCAGCAAGTCAAATATAAATACCACCTTGGTTAGTTCAGCTGTTTGGACTAGCTTATTCTTACTCCCAGCATACATCATCTGTTGTTCGGGTTTACATCCTGGAAAAGACAGATTTGTGAAGAAATGAGAATTAGATTTTGAAAAAGTAATGAGTTTTCATTATTTTAATTTAAAAACATGACACACTTAAATTTTCCTATACTTTTGAGTTTATAAAAACCTCAGTTGTATGGACTGTATTTTGAGTCTTAACTTTACATACTGCCTGTATGAAGAGACATAGTGCAATTACAAATAAACAAACCTTAGGTCAGCAAAAATAAATGAGGTTAGACCTCTGCAGATCCTGACTTTTAGAGCTTTGCAAACACTTAAAAAGTCTTCCGCATTTTCTTCATTTTGACTTTAAATATCAAGATCAATTTTATTGATGCCTAATACAGATAAGATCTGGGGATGGTGGTGAGTCAATGGGGCAGGGAGATCTGCCCTGAAGTAAAGTTAGTCTGATTACATTCTAAGTTAACATACTGCAGTGTATTTTAAGTACTAATAATACAAATACTAAAGTTTAGAGAAGAGTTCAGTAAGTTGATTTTACTGTAGGCTTGAAAGGTGGTAGTAGTGGGAGTTCTGGTGATAGATTACCTCGAATACCAATAAGCCACTTTAATATCTATCTAAGCTTCTCTGGGACTATTCTTAAGATTATAGGCATATAATGGGTAACTACTGTTTTAAAGATAAACACAAATATAGATTATGATTATACATGAAGTTTACATACTTATAAAAAATTAAAATATAGGAGAAAATGTACTTTTGTTATTTTAAAATGTCATTACAAATTTCTTAAAATGTGTGTATGATCTGCCCTACCAATTACATGTCTAGAAATTTATACTAAGAAGTTAAGCAAGTTCTAAGAGATGATGCTTTATAATAACTTATTTCTAGGAATGCATTCACATGTAAGTATGTATGTGTACATACACCTCCACTTAGGTTTATTCAACACTTTTCATCTTTAAAACAAACATAAAATTTGTCTAGTATAACAAATGCTTTTATTAGATCAGAAACAAATATGTGCTATTTAAAGAAATTCACTTACCAACAGGACTGGAGAAAATAAAACACAGAGGATATGAAACTCTTCCATCATCATGTTGATATTTATAACTATACACAATGAAGGTTTTTCTCAAGTTAAAGAAACTAAAATTACTGCTGTATTTGAGGTAAGTACTTACCAACAGTGTTCTGAAATACATACCTTGGTTAAATACTGAGTGGTAAATTTCTAACCTACCCATTTAGGCCATACCTTCATCACTCATTATCTTTCCACAAACATATAAATGGGCCCCAAAGACAAGTTATAAAGCAAATAATCTCTCAAAAATAAATTTACTTAAAAGTATGAATTGAATATGGCTTTTTTTATCTTTCTCATTTTTATTGTAAACACAATAATAAATGAAATTTTGTTAAAGGAAACATTTCACTAATACAAGTTTTCATTTTTCTTAGTCTATTATGAGCATACATATTTTAATTTGGTTGTGATCATGGTATAGAAGAAAATTTTGTAAAATATAAGTCTTTTAAAGGTTGAACAAAAAAATTTCATAAATTCTGACCACTATAGATTTAAAACAATCTTTTTAAAGCACTCAGAAAAGGATATCGAGGCTGTCGTTCAGGTAGTTCATCTTTAAGTTCATCTGGTGAAACGCCCTGGACCACAAAGAAAAACAACTTTTACACATTTTTTAAAACCATATCCTTAAGAAGTAAACCAAGCATCCATTCTACTAACAGGTATAAATTCACAACCATACATCACAATAAAAAGTTTTATTTTACCAAATTGTACACAGCTGAGGTTACTAAACCCTTGATCCAGTGAAAGTCCACTCAATGTAATTCTGTTTACTAACTAAACATGGGGCTGAGAGGCCCAGCAGTTTATTTACATGTTCCAATTGTCAGGAAATACTGAGATAAGCCAACTCCTTAGGAAAAAAACAACACAGAATTGGCGGTGGGTGGGGACTTAATTTCTTTTCACTTTAAGTTAGTTATTTCATTTGACAAGCTAAATACTTAGGCAATAGAGTTTTAGTATTTAATTACTGGCAAACCAATTTAAAAGCAAGTTATAAAGTTGACTCAATATATACTGGACTACAGCCCTACCTTCTACCATTTATTACACTGGATTTCATTACTATTTTCAATTTAGCAAGACAATGCACTGCACAATAATTTGCATGTGCTTTTCATGCATAATAAGCATGTATTTAAAGGTTTAGAACTCATTTTAGAAGTATATGTAACTAATATAGTATCTTTGGGGTAATAATAATTGCTTAACTAAAAAACTATTTAGTTGATCAAACAAACCTCAAGCTCTTCATCCAGTACCACCAGACGTTTATCCTTATCAATCTTCACTAAAATAAAAACACAGTAAAAGTAAATTGTGACTCTAATGTGACCTTGATCTACCCAACCCAAAGAGCCTCAGCTCTTTTTTTGGCATATAAAATTAAAACATCAAGAAACACAAGCATAAAACTCATTCGCAGTTTTAGTTTATGGTCTATTAGCTAGCTTTGCTTTCAAGCAGTCAGCATTTAAAAGCTTTCACACACAATTCCCAGCACCCAATTTGCTTATTTAGAACTTAATGTCAAGTCCTGAGATGTACTATGTATATGCAGAACTTTGTAATTCAAATTCAACTTCCTAGATAATAAGGTCTGAAAGGGTGATTGTATTTGAGATTGGTCTATGTAACATGATTAAAGCTGCAAAGGGAAAGTGGACCAGGGATCAGGACAGAACCACCACCAGATTCCCAGCTTCTCCAGAGTTAGCATTAGCATTTCATGGTGCAGTATAAGTATGCTGAGAAAGTAATTTACAAATAGCAGTGATATCTCTATTCGAATGTACATAAGATAATCCAAAACCAAATTAAATATGTTCAAAGATAATCTCTGCCTCTATTCTTTTCCATCATTTTGAAAAGTTGGCCATTTTTGGTTTTGCACTAATTTCATAGTAAATCCTCTGAGAGAACAATATGATCTCAAATAGCTTTACCTTTTATTGCAAAATGGCATTGACACATTTTCCCTTTTAAGAGCTGTTATTTGTATGTTGTAGTATTTATTTGTAATAGAACCAGAATTCATGACAAGTTGTCACCACCTCATTAATTCAAATCTGCCAGCTCTCTATCTGTGAAGCGTAGTCTATAGACTTTTGTATTTTCACTCCCTCATCCTTCATCTTTCTAAATCACTACAGATATATTAAATGCGAGGGCTGTCTGGAAAGTATCCAACCATGTAATATGAAAAATAGAGGCATTTATGGCTAGATGTTTTCTGGACAGTCCTCACATTATCTATGAATATAAAAGAAATCTACATAACATCAGATACAGCACACAATGGGAAAAGCAATATTCAAATCATTCTTTCCATTGTCAGAAGTCAGTGACACTTAAATAGTTTCCATGAAACTAGTGTTCGAGTCTAGAAATGAAATAAGACCCCAATTCACTTTGAACACAATGCTGGACTTTACCATTTTAGGTGTAGGCAAAGGTTTTTGTTTGAGGATGAATGGTCAGGCTATTTTGATTCCCCTGAGAAGTTAAAGGATGGAGCTGTATGGGTCACTACAAATGACCAAGTGACCAAAAGGATTATCTCCTCCAGTGCTGGGAAGGCAGCTAAAGGAGGAGGTAAGACCTTCCACCTCTGTGGTATTAGTTGTCAGTTTTGGAGTTTTTTTCATATTTTTATTGTTAGACTTATTGGGGTGACATTGGTTATCAAAAGTTACATAGGTTCCAGGTGTACAATTTTACAGTGCATCGTCTATCTGTTGAATTATATGTTCACCACCCAGTGTGAGTTCTCTTTCCATCACCATATATCAGTTATTTTTAAAGTGATCTAAAAAGAGGGTGGGACTTAAAAACAGGAGGAGGTAAATTACTTTCTAAAGTTCAGTTTATTCACTGTACGTATAAGATAAAAACAAACCAACACCATGTAACTGAGGCAATCCCTTTTAGCTTACTTATAATGGCAGCATTGTTCGTTTCTTTGCGAAAACGAAACTTTCTCAGCTTTTCCACTAAATCTTCAGCAACATCACACACCACCAAAGACTCACTCTAGAAAAGAAAAGAAATAACGTTTAAAATGCCACAACTTCAATATATGTGTATGTTAAAGTTGTAAAACCTAATAGCTTTTAAAAGGTATACTGACATCTACAAATGTCACAATTATGTGGAAAGTACTAACATGAACACATGAACACTTAAAGAACGTTTAAACCTACTGACCTTTGTATCTACATTATTTAACTACACACATCTGTTCATCTTATAAGAAGGGTATACTTTCTCTTTGGCTAATAACATAGTATCTCAAAGAACTAGGCACATGTGTAATTTTATTAGAACGGGAGAAGAAGGGAACAATTTGGGAAAAGTCAAGGATTACTCTCTGCTGTTGCAAAGTATGTATTTTTGCACTATGCTGAAGAACAGGATAATCATCTTATTGTACTTAGAATTAATAAGACCTTGATTCATTTTTTTGGTCTCACAATTGAAAAAAAATACAAAAAAACAAAAGTATGAAAAATAAACCCTAAGAGGAAAGACCAATAAAATGTTTATGTCTTAATTAAATGACTACAGGAATTTAAAAAGAAGTTATTAATAATTATGAAAAGCAAAACCAGATGAAACAAATAGAAAAACTAAAAGAAACTTCTACAAATTATGAAAAAATATTAAAAACTCTTCTCTAATTTGGCAAGAAAATGATCAAAAGCAGTCTTCTTTTATTGGTGCAAATGTATCAATGATTGCAAGCACAAGGATGGGAATCTTTCTCTTCTTTTTCAATGTGCAAAACTTTGAACACATAAAGTAGAGAACAGTATAGTGTAACTCTATTCACCTATCACTCAGCTTCAACCATTATCAACACATAACCAATCTTATTTAATCCAATACCCTCAATACTGCCCCATTAACTGTCACACAGAAAAGGCCAGAAATCATTTCAGCTGTAAATACAGTAGATTCTCTGTTAACAGGCACCCATGAAGATTAGGTAGATGTCAGATAAATGTAAGCAGACTCTCAGTTAACCAGAACTCAAGCAATTGGCACTCTCAAATCCGCAAATTTTTTGTGCCAGTTGCTTGAGATTTTTGTGGTTGCTTGAGTTCCAGTTAAGAGTCTACAGTATTTCAGTATGTCATTAAAATGAAAGCATAGGCCATTAGCAATATAAGGACAATAACATTATCTCACCTAAAAAATACTAACAATAATTCCAATCTCAAACATTCAGATAGAGTTCAAATTTTCCTCACTGCTTTAAGATATTTTTTCTTTTCATGTTGACTTAATTGAGTCAGGTGCCAAAGAAGGTCCACATACTTGGGTCTCTTTTCATATATAGATTCCTCCCCCACCTTTCTTCAAGAAAATTAGAACAGTTCTGAGATCAATGCTAAATATATATGTCTCATGATAACCCAAAAAAGGATTAAGGCTTCCAATTTCAAATTAAAATAAAAATTTAATAAAAGCCCACTTTTCTGACCCTGTGTTGGATTAATTAAAATGTATGTTAAAGCAGGAAGTAACTATCAAATTTAAATTGTCCTTTAAGTTCAGAATACTGGTAATCTAAGGCGTGATATACCACACTGAATATGCTATTATACAGTTAGAGGTACATCCCACCCATAGGTACTATCTAATAGATAAGGCTTCTGCAGTTGTCAAGTCCATCCATCCTTTTAGTTCTCTTTAGAGAAGGAGATGCTAAGTCACATGGAGCTTCCTGAAGGGAGTACTTAACCCTAGTCTATTTTTTTCTAGCTTCCAAGAAAGATACAAATAAAGTCAGAAAACTACAATTTTCATTTTTCTTCAACCAAAAGAAGAACCCATTAGTGAAACTAATAATATTTTAGATTTTTTTTGTTTAGGCAGAGGCCAATTTATCATGAAAGTCCTATCTTCCAGCTCTGATACCCAAGCTCCTTGCGCAATCCTGACATTCTAAGGATCAGAAGCCAAGTAGGAAAAAAATGCTGTGATTTAATTTATATAGCTCTCTTTTTTATCTCTTGATTGTATCGTTTTCTCTTGTGCTTAATTTAATCTCATGGGGTTTTTTTAATTTGGTGTACCCTAAGTGTACAGCGATTATTATAAAGTCCACAGTAGCATACAGTAGTGTCATAGGCTTTCATATTCACTCACCATTCACTGACTCACCCAGAGCAAACTCCACTTATGGTAAGTGCCCTATACAGATGTACCATGTTTTATCTTTTATACTGTATTTTTACTGTACCTGCTTCATGTTTAGATATGTTTAGATACACAAACACAATTGTGTTTCAATTGCCTACAGCATTCAGTACAGCAAAATTCTGTGCAGGTTGGTAGCCTGGGAGCAATAGGCTGTACCATACAGCCTAGGTGTGTAGTAGGTGATAACATCTAGGTTTGTGCAAGCACACTCTATATTCACACAATGATGAAATCGCCAAATGACACATTTCTTAGAATGGATCTCCATTGTTAAGTGCCACATGACTGTAAACAAAAAATATGGGTCTGCCCTCAAGGAGCTTATAGTCTAGTAAGGGAACAGAACTACATCAAAAAGATCAGACCAAAAATGTACATTTGTTTGTACCTGTGTTAAAAACCAGAGAGGAGAGACACAGGATGCTATAAGAACTTATGACTAGTAAAGAACAATATGGTCACAGGAGGCTCACCTGCAAAAGGCATCTGAAGGACCAAAATTGGCAATACAATGACCCTTTGATTAAAGTGAGTATAGCATATCTAAGATAATGAAAAGCCAGTGTGGCTCAAACACAGAGAATGAGCAAAACATGGTACAAGAGAGGTTGGTATGGGCTGCACTACATAGGGCCCAGTGGGTCATATTAAGTATTTTGGTCTCTATACCATGAGCAAAGAGAAGCCACTAAGGTGTTTCAAGCAGGGTGATAATGGAAAACATGATCAGATTTGCATGCAGGAAACAGGATGAACAGAGCAAGACTAGCTCAGGTGAGAGATGGAAAGTAGCTTAAGCTGATGAGGATAGAGAAGTGGATGAATACTGCTAATAAAGGTTAAATAGTTAATATGTGCTAGACACTATGAGAGAAACACTGTGCTATGTCCTTTACATGATCTCCCTTAATGCTCAAAACAATCCCAGGAGATGGGTATTATCCCCATTTTGCAAGAAACTAAGGCTTGGAGAGGAGAAGTATCTTCCCCAAAGTTAATGCAACTAATGGAGCCATTGGTCAACCCAGGCAGCCTGACTTCTAGCCCACTCACTTTCTTAACCACTAAAAAGGAGCTGGCGACAGACTGGATATTGGGAGGGGTGGGTTAGGATAAAAGGTTGTTACCAAGATGACTCCTAAGCTTCTCACTTGTGTAACAGGCTAGTCAGTGCTACTTTTCATTAAGAAACACAG
Organism: Lyroderma lyra; assembly: GCA_004026885.1. Classification (NCBI taxonomy): domain Eukaryota; kingdom Metazoa; phylum Chordata; class Mammalia; order Chiroptera; family Megadermatidae; genus Lyroderma; species Lyroderma lyra. Next base: position 11,867 of record PVJL010008184.1, on the reverse strand, counting down.
AGGAAGACCAGGTTTGAGGGGAAAGAGCATGAGTTCTATTTTGGACAAACTGGGTTATACAGATCTGGATCTCAGAACTAAGGTCTGAGATACAATTTCATAAGTCGTCTGCATATAGGCAGGTGGTAACTGAAGCTGTGGGTGTAGGTAATGATGGAGAAAGCATACAGAATGGAAAATGAAGCACTGGGATAGAGCCTAGGATTCCTATATGTGATGTCCAGGGAAGAGCAGTCTACATGGGACAAGGATGAACCAAAAGAAAAAGTAGGAGATAAACCAGTTCTGAATCCCAGAAGCCAAGGGGGGAAGCATGAGGGAAAAGAACACTTCAAAAAGGAGAGCATGGCCAACATCCAGGAATGCAGCTGAAAGGTCAGAAAAAAATAGGCATTAAAGAGTGTGTCCCTTGGATTCAGTGCCCATAACAAGACCTACTCGATGGAGAGAGGTTGAGAAATGAGTCTAAGGTCAGAGATATAATAATAGTGGGGGTTTTTATGTTTTGTTTCTAATTGAAGAAATGAGTATAGTTTAAAACCCGACAGGAAAGATTCAAAGAATCCTTGCTGAGCAACTGACTTTATTCTCCACTTACTCTGAGCGTGAGGTCCAAATCACCTGAGAAGCAGAGCCTCTAGCCACTGCAAAACTAAAGCTTTGATAGTCACTTTAATGCCAAGCGCCAAAGCCTTGGGTCAAAAGGTTTCCAACTGCCAGAACTCGAGGAACGCCAAGGATAAGGAGAAATCCTTAGCGGCAGGCCGGGGGCTAGGAGACCAAGCTAAGGCGAGACCAAGAGAATGCAATCAGAATTCGAGCGTGCCCTCTGGGCAAAGGCCGCCAGGCGGAAGGTGCTCGCGCCTGCCGACCCCTGGCAGAGAAATCGGCATTTGAGGGAGCTCTTCGCTGGGCCAAGACCGCCGGCCCTTCCAGCCCTTCAGCTCAGCAGCTGGAACCCTCCATCTAGAAGGTCCCGGGTAACCCACCCCTACTGGCTGCACTTCAGTCCGCTTGGGGGGCTTGGGGGGGCTGAAGGATGCTGCCCTTGGACGGGGTGGCGGCAGCGCTAGCAGAGGGAGGCCAAGTCACTGGTTGCGGGCACCAGCCAGAAGCCGGGCGGAAGCGGCCGCCGACCCACCCCGGGCGCTGCCCGCCGAGATCGGCTCCCGCAAACACAAAAGTCCAGCTGGCTGGCTCAGCCCTCTGGCCCCCGCCCTCCCCAGAGGCAACTCACCATTTTCCTTCCGGCCGTCAGCAATCTCTCGCCTTCCCTCGGGTCCCTTTAAGAATGGCACCTCGGCCGCCTCCCTTCCTTGCCTGGCGCTTTGCACAGCCACCCCCCCCACGATCAACGCGGCCGCTGCAGGCCGACACGTGACCGCGGACGGTGGGAGGCGCGGCTCAAAATTAACCGGAACGCGGATCCCTGAATGTTTCTGTGCTATTCAAGAAGGATGGTCTGTTTGACCGGAAGTGGGTAACTGTGCCAAAATATCCTCTTAAAATTCAAGATCCAATAGAATTTCCAGTATCAGGGTTTCTCAGCTTCAGCAATGTTGACATTTGGAGTCTGATAATTCTTGGTTGTGGATGGACTGCACTGTGTTTAGCAGTATCCCTGGCCTCTACCCACTAGAGGCCAGTAGCACTTTCCCAGTTGTGACAACCAAAAATGTGACCAGACATTGTTAAATGTTGCCAGGAGGCAGGGGTGGGAAATCACCTCCAGTTGAAAATCACTGTTATAGATGAATGTCCTACGCTTTGGACCACAGAAAAAGAACCAGACTAATCATCAGTGTCAGCTTAGTTGCAGTAGGCTTCAGGTATACTCAAGAGTATATAGATGACAGAAGCCCAACACCTAAGACCATGAGAGCTTTTTACTAGAGGAACTTGGAAGTTCAACCGGTTCGAAGTGTTCGTTTCTGCTTAGGTACTGTAAGATTTTTCGCAGTTCCTGTCATCTGTGGGCACATACTCAAACTGCACATTCATTCAATTCTGTTGTGCAGTGACTGTCTCAAAATTTGAAACTCAAAAGTTATGGGGCTTATTATATTCCTATTGGTGTCTCCAAAACAAATAAATATGCCCTTCCAGGAAATAGTGTGGGCTACAGAGAGGCCATATATGAGGGCTGTCTGGAAAAAAAAAAACAAAACTATAAATGCCTCTATTTTTCATATTACATGGCTGGATACTTTCCAGATAGCCTTCATATAATGAATGAAAGTTTTGGCAGCTTCATGAAAAAAATTAAGGGAGATAATAAATTTTAGAAACATGTTAATTATGTTTGTATTTCTCTTATGAACCTCTCTCCTTAGTTGGCCAGAACCATCTATCAGCCTCAAAGGAGAAACAGAACAGTGATGTTGGGAATGCAAAAGAAAAAAAAAGCAGCTTTTGACTACCAAAATAAGATTTTTGAGTCCTAAGAAACACAATAGTTTTGAAAAAGCCAGACATTACTATGAGAAAAAGATTTTATAAAATTTTCAAGCTCCACTAACATTTCAAGATCCAAACCTTGGCGAAATTAAAAGCAGCACTTAGTATACACCATACAGTAGAGAAAACAGAGGCTATGACATAAGGAAAGTACCTGCTGAGTGGGAAGGAGGGAAAGCCTTTCCAGCTGGTCTGGTGGAGGGTGGGATGGAGATGGGGCTTGAGTAAGTGCAGCAGGCAACATACCCAATCTGTTCTGACTGAAGATTCAGAAAGGGGGGCAGGGAGGGTTTGTATTAAATGTGGTATTGGAGAATCTGAAGACATAGGAATTAGTAGGCTACTCCTCTAAGAAAGGAGGGGAGGACTTGTATTTGGCTCTGTACTCCCTTAAACATAACTCAGGAACAATAGTGTTCAATGTCAGAGGTGGCCTGAAGTGACACTCAGGAGAATCTACATATTTATACCTTCCCTCAGGAAGCAAAATTAGACATGGTGAGCAGTATGGTTAACCAGCGGAGCTAAGAGGTCATAGTGCATAAGTGCTTTATAATCTGAGGTAAATGGCTGGAACTCTGGATCTCAGGAGTGGTTGCCAGCTGGTGCCACAAAAGGGCAGATGAAACCTGCTTTACTTTATTGAGGACTCACAAGTGCCCTGCAGAGCTGAGGCCTCATTTCCCCAACTCTACTCCGAGATCCTGTGAATATCCAGTACAGATGGTATCCCTGGGATACCATCCTGGGGAGAAGCAAAAGAGGGAGGAGTGAGAAGAGAGACCAGCTACCCAGAGAGGCAGTTAAACTGAAAGAGACTAAGATACCTTTAATTGATGCATTTAAGCTCCCATCGTCCTCTCTTTTCTCCCTTCCACTACTCAGTGGGGTGAGGATTCAAGAGCAAAAAGAAATCCCATTATAGATAATAAAGAAGAGCCATTCTTTATAGTTTGGCCTAATCTAGATACTTTATGTTCCAAGTTATCTCATAGAGAACTCCCTCCCTCCTTCCCTCCCTTTCTTCCATAAACCATTACAAGACATGTTGGGTACTGTTGGCACACACATCAATTAGGTGTCATTCCTGTACTCAGGGACCTGGGGACCTAGCAGCCTAGTAAGCAGGGTCAGCATTTGTTGCTACGGGAGAGGCATCTCCCTAAGGGTTAGGAAGTGTCCGGGGAGACTTCCTGGAGAAGGGAGCTCCAGAGCTGAGTCTCAGGATAACTAGCAGTTTGCCAGGAGGAGGAGGAGGAGGAAAGATGGGCTTTTCAGGTAAAGGGAAGAGCAAGCATATGCACATAGCTGTGATGATTAATTCTATGTCGTATATGTCAACTTGACTTCTCCATGGGGTACTCAGATTAAACATTATTTCGGAGTGTGTCCGTGAGGGTGTTTCTGGACGAGATTAGCACTGAATCAATGTGCTTGGCAAAGTCAAATGCCCTCCCCAATGTGGGTGGGCATCATCCAATCATATAGGGCCCAAATATAACAAAAGGCGGAGGAAGGAGGAATTTGCCTCCCTCTTTTTCCTTCCTGCCTGCTTACTTGAGCTAGAACATTAGTCTTCTCCTGCCCTTGGACTGGGATTTACACCATTGGTTCTCAGGCCTTTAGGTCGGGACTGGAATTACACCACAGTTTGCATAATAGATGGCAGACTATGGGACTTCTCAGCCCCCATTATCATGTGAGTCAATTCCTCATAACCAACTGATCTCTCTCATTCAATATCTCTCTCTTTATCCCCCTACCTTTTCTGGAGAATGCTAATACAATGGCCAGTTTTGAGATCCGCAAATAGATTATTTCACTGATTTTAAGATTCATTCCCCTCCCCCCCCTCTCTCTCACACACACACACACACACACACACACACATACACATTTTAACTTCTCTGAAATCAGCAAGGACCTAACAACCCATGGCATCTTACAATTTTTCGTCCTGGTGATAAAGTAAAGATGAGGCTTAAAGCACCTTAAAATGAGTGAAATTTATGTTTTGGGGTCCCTTGTTTGCATGGGTTCCTTCCAAGTTCTTATATTTAATTTGTATTTGTAATTCTGTATTTACCCTCTTAGAATGGGTCCTCCAAATGGTATAAGATTCAGGCCTCACATATCTGCATCCATCTTTAATGTATTTTACAAGATTGGTAATTCAGTAGGTCTATGATTAGTATTTATAGGGGATGAGGGAGAAGGGATGAGGGAAAGGGAACAGGGATAAGTGGTGAGAGATTGGAGACTTAGGGTCTAATTCAGGGAATGACAGCTACATCCACCCATCTGGTAGAAGAAGCCAGAAACCAGCTCCTGCCTGTCTCTCATGTTCCATGTCCAGTCCATCATTAGGTGCAGTATACCTCTCCTATGATAGACTCCTATTTCTCTTTCAAATTTTGGTTTCTCCTTCCATAAACAATAGAATTCTCTCGTTTTAGCTGGACACATGACCACTGTGAACAAGGACTATTTTCCACCTTCCCTTCCAGTTAAATGTGGACCTGAGGCTGAGTTTTGGCCAACAGAATGTGTGCTGTATTCTTAGGGTTTCCTTAAATTGAAATGGCATCTCATTCTTCCTCTCTTTCCTCCCTCTTGCTAGCAGGAATACAGACATGATGGCTGGAACTTCAGCACACATCTTGGACTGTGAGATGACCCTAGGAAATGGGGCTACACGTGGTGGAGCAAAATAGAAGCCTGGGTGTCTTGCACTATGGAGCACTATATCAGTCCTGTATTATCTTCCTCTGGACTTTCACTTGAAAGAGAGAGAAACTATTTTAAGTACGATGGTATTATTATTATTTTTTGTCATTCACAGTTAAAATAATTTCCAACTAATGATCAATTTTACTGCAAGTCTTCATCACTCTCCTAATCACAGTTACCAGTATTTCTTGCCTGGAATTTTATAAAAATCTATTAATTGATATCCCCATATTTACTCATATCCATCCCAGCCTCCTTCAAATGAGTTTTCTACACAATAGTCAACGTGACTGATTCAAAATGCAAACAGAATGTAACTCCCTGCATTAATCTTCCTGGGCTGTAATAATATAATACTACAAAGTAGGTGGCTAGAATCAAGTAAGTTTCTCACAGTTCTGGAGGCTAGAAATCCAAGATCAAAGTGCCAGTGGGCTTCCTTGGTTTGCAGACAGCCGCCTTCTCACTGTGTCCTCACATGGCCTTTTCTCTTTATGCACATGCACAGAGTATGTCTCTTCCCTTTATTTTTATAAGGACACCAGTTCTGTTGGATTAGGACTCCACCTTTATGTCTTCACATAAAGGTCCCACCTCCAAATATAGACACATTGGGTGTTAGAGCTTCAAAATATGAATTTTCGAGGACACTCCTCTTTTTCAATTATATCCATGACTTCTCATTGCTTTTAGGGTAAAGTTGAATAGTTAAAATGGCAAGACTCCTGTGTGATTTGGGCCTTACCTCTCTTATCCATTTTCACCTCACTCTCCATATTTTAGTCACACTGGCCTTTCATTTTCTCAGGTATGCTATGATTTCTCCCACCTCAGGGCCTTTGCATGTGCTGTAACTTCTGTCCTAAATGCTCTTTCTCCCCTCAGCTCTCTCCATCAGCTCTCAGCTCAATCACCCACTCTTCAGGGAAGCCTTCCCTGGTCTTCCTTATAGTTCCCCATCCCCCCATTATATTCTCTCATAGCTCCATGTAATTCTTTTTAATAGCACTTACCATACTTTTGCCCTTATATTTTGTTCAAGACTCTTTGACTAATGTCTGTCTTTTCCATTAGATGACAAACTCCAGGAGAAGAGAGATATGTCATTTCTGGCTTATTTTATCCCTAATGCCTTCTATGACATCTGGAACATATCTGATACTCAAGAAATAGTTTCTGAATAATAGGTAAGTGGGAGTCAGGTCATGTAGAGGTGGGTATGCCAAACAAGGAACTCAGGATGTCATCCTCAAATATATATATCACGGCAATTAAGGATTTTCTATGGTGGAGTAAAATAAGGTATGTGTTTAAAAGAATCTATGTTGGAAGCAAAGTGACAAGATTCAATGGTTGTAGGAAATATTGAAGTGGGAAATACAAGCTAGAGTTAAATTTGTGTTAGTTCCTGTCCTTTTGGTGAATTTTTCAGTGTAAATCAGGTTAGGTCTCAGTTTTCACCACTGCTAGTTTGGGATTTGGCTGTCATGGCCTGCTTAGTGAATTATCCTTGTTCATCTGTTTTCCATCTTCCAATGTGTTGCTGCTATTCTTCTATTTCCTCTTTTTCTTGTTTTTGTTGGATTATTTTTAAAATCCCTTTACTGTAGTTTTAGTAGAGTTTTGAGACAGAGCAAAATTATAGACATGTTTAATATATTGCATTAACTTGGAACTCCTGCATTTTTTTTATTACAAAAATTCTATTCATAATGAAAGGTAATAAAATTGCCTTTCACATTGGCCAAGATTTTCGTTAAGGGACACTATCAAATGATGGTAAAACGGAGGATGTGTGAGTGAGAGTGTACATTGGTACAACATTTCGGGAGATGCTCTTTGAACCAGGAGTTCCACCTCTAGGAATCTATCCTCCCAAACTGATTTAGTTTAAGAATGTTCATTGCAATGTTATTTACAATAAAAAAATTGTCCAACAATGGAGGACTGATTACATAAGCTATGTACTTTTAAGAATCATATTAGGTAGTCATCAAAAATTATGTTGGTTTAAGCTTCTCACACAGGACTACTCCAGAGAATACACAAGACATGGTGTTTTGCCAAGGGATATGTGAAGCCATAGGACAAAATCTTCCTCCAGCACGAATTTTATTGGGGATTTGGGAGTGTGGAGGGACCACTAGTTCTCCATCCTGAGGTCCTTTGTCGCTTCTTCTTTGGTAAACCCTTGCCCACTATTTGTAGCAGGGATGTTGTTGTTCAGAATAAAAGACTCCATTTCCCCATCTCTGTGATAGCTAGGAGTCTCCTTAAATGCAAACTAATGAGGTGTCAGTGTTGTGAGAGACTTCCAGGAAGACCAACCTGATGGAGTTGACTGAGTGGGAATGAAGAGAAAGGGGTGAGCATGTCGCTTTCTTGTACTTAAAAGCTTCTGGTCGGGTTTTTTAAAAAGTATAAACACACACACATACACATGATACATATTTTACATTATTATTAAGGTGTAAATACAAAAAGTTTAAATATCTAAATCTAATTTGAGGAGTGTAGGGGAAGGAGGAAAAAAGGGGATATGGGAGGACAGTTGATTTATTTCCATGAGTACCTGGATAAGCAATGATAATTTTCCTGTCATTAAATCCAACTTGAAAAGGCTGGCAAGGCTCGTATAAACTGTTTGTAGACTCCTTTAGGTGTTTCGTAGAGTGACTGAAGTTTTCTAGAGAAAATAAGGGCAGGCAAGAGGTTATTTCACCTTGTAGAACCCAAGATGCCGGCCTTCCTTCTCCTCCCAAGTTTGCGCCTGACCTACCAAGCAGGGTTCAGGATGTAGGCTCTGTGATGTGGATTTTGGACTGTGTCTCCTTTCTCTGGCATCAGGAAACCTTACTTGAGTCTTGGACGGTGTCGACCTCAATAGCTAGTTAGAATTTGCCGCAGAAAAGCGGGTACCGCTAGGACAGACGGACGCAGACACTAGCTCAGTACCAGCCTCAGGAGTCAGGCGCCCGCCCCTCCGCGAAGCCTAAAGCTCGGGCGGGGAGCGGGAGGGGCGGGGCGAGCCTCGCAGGCGACGTCGTGATTGGCACGCCGGCTCCCGCAGCCCGGGAGGCTGCCCCGACGTCCAGTTTACCACACCAGGCAAGTGCGGATCTATAAAGTTTGTCCGCTGCGGGGCACCGTAGTGGCTTTTGCCCTGGCCGGGAGGTCTCAGCTGGGCTGGGAAGCTGGAGCCCAGTTCAGTTTAGGACATTCTGATGGCTGCGGTGTTTCTAGTAACTCTCTATGAGTACTCGCCGCTTTTCTACATCGCGGTGGTCTTTACCTGCTTCATCGTGACCACCGGCCTGGTATTGGGATGGTAAGTGTGCCAGGTCTAGGGGCAAGGAACAGAGGTGCGGACAGCTGGGGAGTGGGGTTGCAACGAGGAGCGTGGGGCATCGGAGCTGCGGTGCTGGAGCGCCTGGGGAGGTGGGGGAGCCCGTTCCTAGTGCATTAGCTGGCTCCGCGAGGAAAACTAGGTGGACACCGCACCTGCATCACTGCCCCGCGTTACCGCCCCGTCCCCTTCGCTGCAGGCATACGGAAGAGGTGTCGGATTGAGATACTTTACCCAGCTTTGTTTCTAGGTAATAAAGCATCCAGTAAGGGCCTGGTCTTGGTGGTGGGGTAGAGTGCAAGTCCAACAGGAGACTGTCCCGGATTGGGGCCTACTGTGTGCTCAGAGTGCGGTACAGTGCGAAGACATGGATAGTAAACAAGTTTGATTGTTGTACTTCTTAGCACTTGGCTGCAGGTCTTCCAGCGTAATTTGTAACTGAACTCCATTATATCATGTTTAGAGAAGTCTTATAAATACAACTAGTTGAAACAATTTTACTAGTCCATCCATTGAGGAGAGAGATATGAGCTAGAATTTGAAGAATGAGCACAGTATTTTGAAAAATAAATGGAGTAAAATATGTATAGTATAGGGGCAGAGGAGACATGTTAGTGAATAGAGCAGACTGTGTAAAATGAATTTTAAAATACTCTTTAATCACATAATGTGATTAATGAAAGGACACAAGGCTTTGTCATCCTCTGAAACTAAGTTCCATCTTTAGGAACTAAACAAAGTTTTAACATTTTTACACTACTCCCCCCACTGTAAGCAGTAGGATATAAAGTTCCTTGTTTGTGGGGGGGGGGGGGGAAGATTAAGACTAATTTTACACAATTTGTTATTCTTGACATATCAGATTTTATTGCTATGGTTCTTAGAGAAACTTTGTAATTGGAATTAGAAAGCTGTTGCCCAAGTGGGAAAAGCAGTCTTAACACAGGATTTTAAAATAACTGCAATATTTGTGTTATTTTCTTAAAGAAATGTAATTTTTTCTCTGCTAAGGAAAAATAGGTAAGTAGTTGATAATTGCATGATATCCTTAAATTTTAATTTTCAAGAGGCCAACTGATTAGAAAGCTTAGATGTCTGTCTTTAGTATTAGGAAGAGGAAAATGAGTGAAGGCTGTATTGATAAGGATGGTGGCATCTGTGTGTGAAAGATAGTTAGGAACCTCCTGTTTGCAGTGGTTATGAGACAGACTTTGGTATCAGACAGACCTAGGTTCAAATCGTGGCTGAGCCAGGTTTAAGACTTGGTTTGAGATCTTAGTGATTGCCTAACCACTCCATTTAGATATGGCTTTTACAGGGTGAAAACCTGAGTAATTGTAGAAGTTTTGGAAGTCTGGGCTAAGCACTGCTGAGGCTACAAGACCATGTCAGTGTCCCTTACTTCCATCCCAATTTGGGTCTAACCAATTATCTTGAGCCTAACCCAGCTATTCATCTGGGTTAGCTTTGCCCATGTAGATAAACTTTTTACTAGTGTTTATTTGCTAACCTCAGCCAAGGTCTCAGATTCATTTAGTAGAAACAATGAAAATCATCTAGATCTCATGAAAACAACTTTCTAATAGTACCCCAGGCAGAAGGTAAACCCATTAATCCACTGTACTCTTTACTCTTGTCATTTTTTTTAACTTCCCAAAATACAATCCCTATTGTTTATCTGTCTTCACTTTCATGGTTCTTACCCCAGAACCTTTCTGAGTTTTCTTTCCCATTACTTCCTGTTTTCCTTGGCTAGCTGCACTGTGTGGAAGTGGAGAAAGAACAGGAACATCCAATCAATGGGATCCCAATAGCAATAGTAAAGAATCATGCAACTAGAAGTTTGGCATTTTTATTTAACTATGGGGTGGTTTCTGTGAGCCCTAGTAGCTCACATTTGCTATTTGCCAGGCACTGTTAAGAAAGGAGACCAAAAAGACATCTATGAATACATGTTTTTCAATAGTTTCAAATAATCAGGGAACTGACTACAGCTACTCCCTGCTTCTTCTTCACTGTAGGTTATTGAGCTATTGTTTCTTAGTTTCATACTACCATTATGTACTCCGTTTTGAGAATCTGGGGCAGAACCTCTAAACCAGTGGTGTCCAACCTTTTGGCTTCCTTGGGCCACATTGTAAGAAGAATTGTCTTGGGCCACACATAAAATATACTAACTATAGCTGATGAGCTAAAAAAAAAAAAAGTTTACAAAAAATCTCATAATGTTTTAAGAATTGTTTTGGGCTGTATTCAAAGCCATCCTGGGCCACAGTTTGTACATGCCTGCTCTAAACCAAACTTGTCTAACCTGCGGCCTCTGGGCCACATGTGTTCTAGGACAGCTTTGAATGTGGCCCAACACAAATTCGTAAACTTTCGTAAAACATTATGAAAATTACACATGGACCATTTTTTAGCTCATCAGCTGTCATTAGTGTGACTGTATTTTATGTGTTGCCCAATACAATTCTTCTTCCTCCAGTATGGCCCAGGAAAGCCAAAAGGTTGGACACTCCTGCCCAGCTGGCTGCCCATGAGGCTTTGCCAATAGGGGAGGTGTAGTGGAAAGCTCTAGGAGGACCAAAGGGACTTGCTGCTTCCTGTTTGATTCTTTGTGTCTGTCTCACCACAGCAATAGTGCCTCACTCTGGCACTAACAGTTGGTCCTAGTTTATAGCTTCCCAGAACCACTCCTTTAGAGATCAGCATCAGCTGGCTGTCACCCTTACCAAAAAGTTCTGGGTCCTAGCTCTGCAGGATCCCTTCTCTAAGTTTCTAACTTGTAATAATCCCCACTCTCCCCTTTGTTGCCCCAGTCCTAGGAGTGATAACTGCTTCTTGCTAGGATACCTTAGTATCCCCTTCTTGCCTTTTTCAGGCCTTCAGTACTTGGTTAACAGTTCTTTGTACTAAATTCTTCATGTTTAAATAACGGGTGTGGTGTCTGTCTCCTGCCAGCCCTGCCAAATACACTGACCTTGACTATTTCTTATTTCACTTGTTGAATGCAGTAGGTTGTTTGTACGTGACGAGGTTGGTGATGAGGTAGAGATTCCTTTTTTATTTTATAAAAATATTTTTATTGTTAGATTTATTGGGGTGACATTGATTAGAGTTCCATAGGTTCCAGGTGTAAAATTCTACAGTGCATCATCTATGTGTTGCATTGTGTGCTCACCACCCAGTGTGAGTTCTCTTTCCATCACTATATATTTGACTCCCCCTCCCTCCTCTCTCATCCCCTCCCTCTTCTGCCAACCTCCCTCTTCTCCCATCCCTTTCCCCCTTGCCTCCAAATAACCATTAAACTATTGTGTCCATGAGTTCTTTT
>PVJL010008183.1:0-69305 GCA_004026885.1 Lyroderma lyra | reverse complement strand
CTCTCTGCCTGGCTCATACTTCTGTTGTCCCACCTGCTAACTTCATTCTAGGGCAGGTTCTCTTCTATGGGCATCTCTCTGCAGCTCCAGATTTATATCATCAAGCTTAGACTTCCCAGGGGACAAAGAATTTCTCCTTCACAATAGTTTTAGCCCCAAGTCCCAGGATTGCCTCTCATCTAGCTGATGGGCTGGAGTATATGGACAGACTTCAGAGTGGGGGAACCACGTGGACAGAAGTTCAAGGAGATCAAGGTGCTAGAGAAGGGGGGTTGGGGGTCGGATGCAGAAGTAAGGGCACTGTGTCCTGGGCGGGCAAGCGGGGGCCATGCCTATTCCCATTGGCCTATCTGCGGACTAGTGGTCTACTGGATACGTCTCTACAGGAAAATACCATTAATGATAACCCCAACTGAGAAAGATGTACGCCCTCGCCCTCTCCGAATCTCAGGAGGATACAAAATAAAGGTTTGTTTCTTGGCCTCCATGGCCGCCGGCTCCCCTCAGTGTGATGACACAGGGACTGACCCCTTCTTGTCATGTGCTGCTGCTGGGCCAGACTCCCTCACATTCCCTTGCGGAGCGAGAGGAGAAGCTATAAAACACACAGGGAGTGAGGGCCGCATGCAGACAGCGGACAGGGTTTCTGCCCACAGCCCAGGGGTCAGAACCCAATCCCTTGTCCCCCTTTAACTGCAAGGGGTGGTGGGAACCCAGAAAGCAAACGAAACAGGGTGTGAGGAGTGCATAGCACCATGACGGCCATAGTCAGCTTGTTTGGATATGTGATTGGATGGCGAATAGCCAGAACTGAACCAATATACAGTCAGTGCTGGGTATTTATGAGACACAAATATGCTTTCCTCAGAAATGCCTTCTGTTCTTTCTTTGGACCTACACCTCGTCCTGAAATGCTGCTTTTTCGTGAAGCCTTCCAACAGTGTACCGTATTTAAGAGCTTGGACTTTGGAAGCAAATGCTGTGAGTTAACCCCCAGCTTCCCCATTTTCTAGGGGTAACTATGAACAAATTATCCTCTCTAAGCCTTTGTTTCCTCTTATGTACTGCTTAAGAAAATACCATTAATAATAAGCCAAATTTAAAAAGCACTCACCTGAAACTAAAACATATAAAGTTATATGTTAATTATATCTAAGTAAAAAAAAAAAAACATTCAAATCCCTTTGGTGGTTGTGATATTTTTCTAGCTATAATTTTACTTAGCTGCTCAGTGAAGCACAGCAAGTCAGTGGTGCATCTGGGCGTGGGCTGCACAGCACATGCCAACGCTCCATGCAATCAAGTCTGGCAATTTTAGAGCGAAAGGGAGGTTAGTTCAGCAGTCACTCACTCCAGCCTCTTCATTTTACAGAAGAGGAAACTGAGGCCCAGAGAAGGTCCTTGCCGATGCATGGTCACGCCGCAGGTTAGTGCTACGTGTGAAGGGAGATCCCCCGTCTCCTGATGGCGTGTCTGTCAGCAGGAGGCCCCTCTCTGCAGCGTGGCCTTTCCCTTTTTCCAGGCCTGTTACTTCCACAGGCCAAGACCTGGCAGCCTGAAATGAAGGACCCTCAGTTTTACGCCAGGGCTCCAAGGAAAGCCTGCTCACGCCATTAGGTTGTGCCACTCCTGCCCCACACACAGCCAAGTGTAGATATTTTTCTGTGTTCTAACCAGAGAGACTGACCTGTGTGCAGAAACCGTGCATTAAAACTTGTCGGATTTACAGAGATGCGGCTGCAGCTCCATGAGGGCTGATAAAGACATAGGTAATTGCTGTAGAATAATACGGCTGCCAAGGAGATGATTGAACTCCCACACAGAAGGTGAACAGATGGTATATTTATTGAAATTCAGAGGCTGTGAGATGGAATAATTTAGCTGATGGCTGGGCACCCTCCTTGCAGATCCGGGGCGGCTCCCAGGAGCGGCGAGTGCCGCTAGGTGGCGTGATCACCCAGGGCCCAGTGTCCGCCGCCTCCCAGGGAGGCCTGTGCGCCGGCCGCTCCCTGCAGGTCAGTTCCTAGCTGGGACGGCGGACCTTCCCATGGCTGAGTGGGAAACCACCACTTTTTGAAAACTAAGTTTCCCGCAGAGGACTTTGGCATGGAGTCAAAGAAATGAAATGACAGGGTATGAAGTCCCTAAAGAGCTGGAGCCATGCCTCTGAGCGGGGCTGTGTCTGGACCAGAAGGAGCTGTGGGCTCCAACGATCTTTTTTGGTCGTTGGCCCATCTGGGCCGAACGACACCGCCTCCCGGTGGGCTCCCTCTCCCCTCAGCCTCGCCCGCTGCTTGTAGTGCAGAATCACGGGGAAAGCAATGACTCCAGGAGCTTCCTTTTGGCAGGGGGTAGGATAGCTAGCATTACATCAGAGGAAGAAGAAAGGCACCCACTGCGAACTAACGTGAAGATGGACAAGGCTGGCTGACAACAAGTTAGCCCGGGAGGATTCCCTATCCTTATCTCTGTTGTCTTAGTGATTAATTTTTCAAAAAGTTTCCTTTATTTTTATTTTTAATTTTGTATATTGAAAAGTTTGGTTTGCAAATCCAGAGCACAAAAATGCATTGTTATTGATTTTGGGATGCCCACTGCCTTCTGATTTTATGTGGGAACTGCTTCCTGTTTATGTTTGAGTTCATAAATGAACTCATTCATCCATTCAGCAAATATTACGGAGTCTTTCTTCGTCTAAGCTCTTACCTTTGCCTTGTGTCTCCGTTTTCTCATCTGTAAAATGGTAACAAATATCAGGATTAAATGAACACTGTTATATAAAACACTTAAAACCAAGCCTGGCAAATAGAAATCATGCAATAAATGTTCTCTGTTATTTAGTACTGCTGTTACTAACACCATCACTACTCACTATTGTATTATTACTGCTGCTATATTTCTGTATTATTACTACTATTACTATGAGTACTACTACTATATCATTACTCCAACTATGTTATTATGACTATATTAGCACTATTGTTACTCCTACTACTGTATTACTTCTCTTAATTTGAATTTTTGAGCCCCTCGTTCTTCTAAGTGCACAAAATACCTAATCTTGTCAATTTAAGGTAAGTTTATTATCTTTTAGATTTATGTAAATTGGAAAACTCTCCACCACTTTGTTTTATTTTTCCTCAAAGGATGAGCTAACTGTCTGGGATTTATATCTGACCCTGCAGTGAGGCAGGGCCATGTGGTCCATAATTGTCTTCCACCTGCCCTCGGGTACCTTGTCTTCACTTCAGCAAAGTGCTTACACATCTCCGAGGTCTGGCCTCTTCTGAGTCATTTTTGGGTCTGATAGGGGTGGGGGATGGGATGGGCAGACTCCACTGAGAAAGTTTCAGCTGTTCTCTGGGTCCCTGCTGGCCTCCTGCTTTGTGGGGCCGAGCTCAGGCTTCTTTGGGCGCCCGGTGGGGATCACACTGGACCGCAAGTCTCCCTACAAGGCAGTCAGGCTCCCAGGGCTATACTCCTTTGTCCGGGCCCCCGAACTTAAGGGAGGTTTTATAGTTCCCTGCTTCATCTTTGCCTTACCAACCCCCAACCCCAGCACAACAGAGCACCCTTCCAAATTTTATTCTTTTTTTCTTTCCCAACTCCTCAAATCGAATCTCATTGTTGTTCATGAAGGAAATTCAAGTGTGGAGCAGGCAAACACTTGTTTTTTGTTTGCTTGTGTTTTTCTTTTTTTGTGTGTGGAGGTTATTGGGAGACGGACAAGTTCTCGCGCTATGTCTCTGAAATTACAGCATGGAGATGACCAGTGAGGGTTCAGGCATATTGTTGGCATGAGCAAATGTGCTTAACAAAATTCTTGAATGTGGACAATTAACCAATTCAAACTGGAAATAGGTGGGGCTGGTAAGGCTAGGATGAACAAATGAAAATGCTAGACTACAGACTCTACAAAGAAGTATACTCTCTTTGAACACAGGCCCATTCAGCATAGGCCAATGAAATACTGCCCACAGGGGCGCTGTCACACTTTCAATGGATAAATAAGAATGAATTTCCACTTACAGATTTTGTGCTTGAAAGTAGTTTGCTTTATGCAGTTTATGATCATCTTATAATTTTGCATTATTTCTAAAGAACTGTAAACTCTAGGGACCTCCTCTTTTATCATATATTCAAAAGAAAAAAATTAATGAAGTTTCTTTTCATATATTACTTGGGACCAGAATTATTGTTAGAATTGAGATTTATCCTATTAGATTGTGATGCTTTAAGTTGGAGGTAACAAACTACGATCTGTGGGCCACACCTGGTCCACTGCCTGCTTGTAAGAGCAAAGAGTAGTTTTTACATCCACAAATGGTTGAAAAAAATCAAAAGAATAATAATTCTTGACGAGTGAACACTATTCGCAGGTGAAATTTGAATTTCAGTGTCTATAAAGTTTTATTGAAACATAGCCATGCTCATTTATTTACGTATTGTCTGTGGCTGCTTTCACACTTCATTGGCACAGCCCGGTGGTTGCAATGGAGACTGTGGCCTCTGAAACCACATGGCCTTGAAAATATTTACCATTTGACCCTTAACAGAAAATCTTTGCTGACCCTTGGTCGAAGATTTGGATGCAAGATGAAGAAGGATTTCAGGGAGCGCTTTCTGTTTAGAATTCTCTTTATACCGTGTACAGGTAAGAGCAGAACAGCCTCGCTGGGGAGGCATTGATCCGAAGGACAGCGGGCCAGAGAAGTTGTGCTTTCATGAAGCGGTGCGTGCTGTTTGTCAGTTCCACCTCTCATCATGGTTCTTAGAGCCTGCTGCTATTTTATGCCACCTGCATAACCTGATTTGCATCTTAAATGAATATCCAGCTACCACTTGGACTTTTTTTGCAAATAAGGAGAATGACTTTTATGAAGCCATCTGTAGATGAAAAATAAATAGCAGCTAACAACCGTCCTGGAATACATGATTGAGGGAGCTAGTGCACAGCAAAGGAGTCACACAGCTGATTTGCTTTGCAAGTTAAGACACTACTAAAGAGATTTCAGCTTTGACAAGCTAGGGGAGGCAGGTGGGAACCATCTGGGAGGTAAAGTCAAAATAAAAGCCGCTGGGAAGCCATAGGCACACTTGGGTCAGGGACTGGGCCAGAGCATGTCCTCCCGAATCCCTTGCACTTTAGAGCCTCACCCCCCCCCCCCTCCTCCTAGAGCCTGGCAAGCATGTCCTACGGGGCTGGGCTTGCTGCACAGGGGACTTTTCCTGTAGACACTCAAAGAGGCTTCAACATCTGGACTCAGGTCCCGTGTTTATGATGCTTTTGTCTTAATGATGCCGGAGGTTAATGCTGGCTTAATCTTTCTCCTTCCTAGTCACCAGGTACCCCCAGAGGAGTTGTCAGAAGCAAATTGCAGAAACAGGTGGCAATTCTTTGCTTCCAAATGTAAAATAGAAGAGTGAAACAAGGACTGAGGAAGTAAATGTGATGAGTCAGAACAATTCTAATTGAGTTCCTCCCTGCTACGCCCCCTCTCTCATTCCCTCTCAGTTCTCTTTGAGCAGATAAAGACCTGACAGGAGGGGTGGTGGGGAGGGGGGAGGGAGGGAGGGGGAGAAGGGGAGGAGTGGTGGAGAAGAAGTAAGAGAGACCTCTTTTCTCCCTCCCCTCTTTTCTCCCTCCCCCATCTCCTCTACCCTCTTTCCCCCTCCTCCTCCTTTTTCTCCTTCCCTCCCTCCCCCTCCCTCCTCCTCTGTTTCCTTCTCTCCCCCCTCCCATCTGTGTCCTTTTCCTCCTGATCCCCATTTCAGCCTGAGTCCTGTGGTGGCAGAGACACAATTAGTGCTGCCCCCACCCCCTGGATTAGGGACATGACAGTAGAGGATCCCTGCCTGGCGTCCTGGGTAGGTTCCGGGAGTTGGCTGAGCTCAGGGGCATGCCTGTTGCCGTCCCTGTATTGTTGAGTATGACAAGCAGCTGCTAGGTACGTCCAGGCTGGAGAAAGCCTTGGAGGTCTCTGCGGATACTCACATACTCAGGGCAGCCAAGGATTCCCATGGCTCCTTCCGATGGGACACAGACACCAAATAGGAGTGTATGCCTAAGACCGGAAGGAGTCTTCCAGACAGCACAGAAGGACATGTGTTGGAAAGATGTGACAGGGACAGTCTCTGCCCATGGTGTGCTGACATCCCAGTGGATCACTAGTTCCAGGGAGCCACTGAAGAAAGCACGACCCATTTTCTTTGTGAAGGACCAGATGGGACGCGCTATTTCCTCAGATGGAGGCCCTATTACCATTCCAACCACCACCAAGGTGGAACCCAGGGACACGTTTGGAGAAAATGGCACAAAGGGGAACGTTTTCTAATTTACTGAGTTTTATTTTTCAATAGGGGCTTAAAATGAGAAGTTAAGTTATGGGAAATAAAAGTTATATTTCTTGCACACTAGGATTTGTGCTTTATGAAATTTGTACCAGCTATAGTCACATTTCTTATATACGGTGTGGCAGGTATTGTACTAGATGATTCTAAAGCATTTTCTCTTTAATTCTTTTCATGACTTCATGAGGCAGTTATTCGAATTCTATTCTACAGAGGAAGCTCAGGCTTTCAAAGATGCATTGTTTAGCCTAAGGTCACATTGTCAGAAGGGGTGGGGCTAGGATTTGGGGCCAGGCAGTATGACTAGAGCTCCACCTGCTCCACATACCCTAATACTTTAGAGTCAGGTAGGACCCTCCGGTCGGCCATCGAAATCTGCTTTGCAGGTAGCTGTTAGTGAAGCAAACCTTTCCTTCGAGGAGGAAACTTTTCTGGGCCTTTTATGATGTGCCAGGTGCTCTGCTAGACATGGGATATAAAATGACTAACATTCATGTCCCTCCAGGGATGTAACAATCTGCCTAGTTTTAGTTCTAACACATGCAAAGTACCCAGTATGGAATGGTTGAGGGAATAAATTTGAAAGGTACAAAAGCATCAGTAAGGGAAATCATGTCTAATTTCCCACGTAGCATCGAGACTGTTGCAACCACACTCATAGAAGAGAACTTGAAAGAACCAGAACACTGATTCTGGTGGAAATACGATTTGACTTTAGAATGGTCTCTGCTTTAGGCAGTGTGGAAAGCCTGTTGGTGAGAAATCAAATCCTAGCTGAACAAAGGCCTAGGGGACAGCTGGGCTCAGAGTGGAGAGAAAGGCTGTCTGATCTGAGCAGATTCCTTTTTTTTTTTTTTAGAAAACATCAGGTACTGATGAGAAAAACCAGAGTCAGTGAAACTCCTAGGGTAGAACTGTATTCAGAAGCAAGAACTCATTTCTAGAACAGCACCCCTTTCTTTGGTGTCCACAAAACCAAAAAAGGGATTAAAAAATGATTGATGTAGGAAATCCAGGTCATATCCTAACTTCTGTTATCCTAGATCACACACTCTGTTGCATTCAGGACATACCGTGAGGCTTCAGGTTTCTCGAAGGGAAAGAAGAAAGCTCGTTCCAACGCCGTGCCTTTGGCGGGTCACCGGCGGGGATTTGGGTAGCCAGGCGGTGAGCACCGTCTGCCAGCTTTCTGTCGTTTTCCTGTTTGTACCTCTGTTCTGAAGGCCAGTGGCCAGGCAGGCCCGTTTGTTGAAGTTGCATTAGGGTGTTAGGGGTCTTTGGTAGTTAGCAACAGACACTGGCTCTGGTTACTTTAAATCAAGACGGAATTTACTGGAAGAATAGAGAAGCGCCCCTGTGAGATAAGCAGCGGCTCAGAAAGGCCCTGAAGGGCCCCAGGCGGGAATCTCTCTGTCGCTGGGTGCCACAGCAGGAGTCAGCTACCTGCAGCCTCGGCCAGTCTTGCACCACTCTCCTCCCAGTTCGAGTCCAGAGACCGAGGGTCTGCTTGGCTTGGACTAGGTACCCACCTCCTGGCTGGGGGAAGGCAGAAGTTCTTGATTCAAGTCCCAAAGACTAACCCAGTGGAGAGGAGGAAATTCCTCACGAAAACAGGTGGAGGGTGGTTGCCACGCGAGGGTGGAGGGGGTGCCAGGTGCCCGCGCCTGCACTTCGGTGGGAGGGGCTCGGCTTCCTGAAGCTCTGCTGACCGTGGCATAGGGTCCTTGGTGTGGTCCCGACGGGCTTTTGTGATCTTGCTCTACCGACTTCTCGCTTGGGACGTGCCTGTGCTAGCGGCTCCTGGTGTCCTGCCACCTTCACGCCCCCTCAGTTTAACCTGATCTAACTTACCCTCTCTGACCTGGGTGACTTGGCTCCATCTGCTCTGATCCAGGCACCATCCCTTCCTCTCGTGTGCCCTGTTCTTGGGCACGTTCTTCTGACCTTCGTTGTCCCGGCCCGAGACTGCCCTGTGCATGTATCGCTGCTGCCATAGTGAACACAGACGAAACACTTAATAGGTCTCGGGCTTTTTAAAGCACCGCCTATATGTCATCTCATTTAATCCCCCCAACCACCCTGTGCCGCCCCTATCCCCATTTCACAGGTGAGGACACTTGTAAGGGAAGTTAAGTACCTTGTCCAAGGTCAAACGGCGGCCTAGTGGCTGGAACAATTTAAACTGGTGGCAGCAGTCTCTGTGCCCCTCACAAGTCTTGACTGTCTTTCATGTCTCCTCCCCCTGAACACCCATCAGATAGACACCTGTGCCCCCTCTGAACGTAATGACTCTGTTTTTCTCCCTGCTCCACGTCCTCCGATACCCGAGAGTCGGCGCGGACCCTCTGGTAGGCCACTGCGATCTCCACGGCACAAAGTTGTCAGTGAAGCCAACCTTGGCTTTGAGGAGGAACCTTCTCTGGGCCATTTTCCCACGGCCACGCTACCAGGCCCTACCCTCCAAGGGTCACCTCATTAGCATCAGTTGTGGCTGAAAGGGGCTTCTTAGGAATAACAAAAGACGCTCCCCTCACCCCAGTCACTCAGGAAGTTCCAAGGGTTTTAGAAGTTCTGTGCCTGGAACTGGGACGACCAGATACATGTGTGTCTGCTTATGTCACGGTATCCCACAGGCCGTGACTGAGTTCTTCATGATCCGTTGGGACACCACCTAACAGGCCACTCATAAGTGTGTTCAGCATCCTGTTGCCAAAGAGGTCTTACCGAAGAATTCAACAGGATGATATTGTTCATCAGCTGTAATTCCTTCAAGGCTGGCTGTCACCTACCATGCCAACATAATTGGGTCTAATTTTACTCTCCAGTTGCATCGTCTACCACTGACACTCCTGCCCGAAGCCCACCACCTCCATGCATCCTCTCTGTATTGCTTAGGAGAGTGTCTGGGGCGTGCTAAGTGCTCTGCAGTGTGCTAGCCCCACCACATTACTTGTCCTTCTCTCAGTGGGCCATATCTTTTCATTTTTGGCATAGCCTAAAAGGACCTTTGTGTCTTGACTCCCCCATGTGTCTGGCAAAAGTCCTGTTAATATTTCAAGGTCCTGTGCAAACAGCATCTCCTAGGGGAAGCCTTGCCCACCCATCTCAAGTACAGTAATTTCCTCCTTTGTGTTTGCATCGTGGTCTGTTTTCAGCTATACTATAATACTGACCTGGTGTATGAGTTTCCTAGGGCTGTCATAACGAAGTACCACAAACTTGGTGGCTTCCAGCAACAGGAATTTGTTGTCTCACAATACTGGAGCCTAGAGGTCTGCAATCAAGGTGTCACAGGGCATGCTCCCTCTGAAACCTGGCTCCTGGTGGTCTGCTGGCAATTTGGGGGCTTCCTTGGCTCATAGTTGCATAACTCCCATCTTTGCCTTTGCAGTCCCACGGCAGTCCCCCTGTGTGTCTCTCTGTCTTCACCTGGCCCTTTTCTAATAAGGGCACCAGTCGTGCTGGAGTAGAGGCCTACCCTCTTCCAGTATGACCACATCTTAACTACGTGTATTTGTCACAACCCTATTTCCAAAGTAGGCCACATTTTGAAGTACTGGAGGTTGGGGTGTCAATATGTCTTTTTGAAGGTGGGGACAAAATTAATGCATATCACCCAGCTATATTGGAACCTTTTGGGAATGTGATCTCCCCCACTAGACCGGGTCATACCTGATTCACCTTTGGGCCACTTGCTCTGTCCCGTAGGGACCCTTAATAAATGTACCATATGCGTTTCCCTCCCTCTGTGAGATAGTAAATTGTGTGAAGGAAAGAGAGGAGTTGTGCTTCCTTCATTAGGTTATGAATGAAGCAGAGGGCGGTTGGGATTTCCTCTCTCTACCGTGGGAGTCCCGTGAGAGCAGTGACTACCTATTTGTGCTTAGAACCTGCCTGACATAGAGTAGGTGCTAAATAAATATTTACAAAATATCCATATTATTTTGAGTGGGAGGGACACTGTTAAGATTATAGGAAGTAAATTATAGATATTTTTAGAAACATTTCACTGGTCTTTGCCCTGGCCAGGTCTTTCATGTAGTTGTTTAGATCAGTCCACAAACTTTAGCAAGTAAAGCTGGATTCTTGCTAGCTGCCAGCCAGGGGTGGGAACCTGGTATAAAGCTGATCACTTCTGGGATGCCAAAGACATCAGAATTCATTTATTTTCTTGTAGATCGGCATTATCCTGAAAACTATGTGGGCTTCCTCATGTCGTCCAAGGGTATCTGTCACCCATGAGGAATGTTCTGCCAATAATTCCCAAGAAGAGGTGACCCTGCTTTTTATCTATTTCTGAAAGCTCCCAATCACAGGAGACTGAAACCCAGATTAGCCCCTGTGGATGGCCCCAACAGGAGATTTAGCTCAAACCCCATCCATGACCTGGTATTAATTGATCATTGCCCGGTCCCACTGGAACCACCCGTCTCTGGCTTTGCTCAAGGCCTCCAGTTCTGTGGAATGTTCTACTGTGGATGCCCTCAGCTATGCCACATTTGGGACTTGATTTAGGACCGTCGACTCTGAGGAGGTCCAAATTTGCCTTGTTTCCTCCCCTTCCCTGCTGTCCCTGCTGTCCTTTCTGCAGGTGTGTGGTCAGTGTCCTCACACCGCAGCGTGTCCCAGGGCGCAGACCCCCGCTTCCCTCAGGGGCGTCCTTGAGAACAGCTCAGCATAATGTGAAATGCACATCTCGGGTTGCCTCTACCTTGGAGCCAGCGCGGAGTCAGGTTTTGAGTTTCCGTGATGTTATGAGGTGTGTGCTCCTTAATAATCATGTTTAGGTCAAACTTCCATGAAGTGCCTTGAGTGTTGGCTTTCTCTAGTTTCAGTCTTGTGTCTTGGAAATGGAGATAATTTTTTATCTCTGGATTCTGAACACAAGCAGCTGCCTGGCATCCTTTTGGAGATGCATAGTTAGGGTACGGGCCTGTCACTAAAACGTGTTCTTTCTCATTGCTGTGTAGTCATTTGAGTAACTGGGTGGTCACCATGATCCCATAGTTGTGATGATTTTAGATAAGGAGAAACTACCAGGGAAGGAGAGAATCTGTGCCATTGGGGTGGTGCACCCAAATGGGTGGAACTAGCCAAGGCTTTGGGGAGGCTCATCGACATAGCGCATTGTCCTCACTGGGCCCCTAAAGGCCGATTGACGGAAGCCTTGGCCCACTTCTGTCACATGTATTATATTTGTGAAATTTCTCCTTTGCCTTTTTTCCCTATTTCTCATTACTATTATTAGCAACTCCTCATCATAATTCACTTGAATATGCAGAACCCCTGGGAGGTTAGAAAAACAGCAATTATTGAAACAGGGAGATCATTAACATTCACTTACGGGGGATGAAGGAGTAATCATGAACACATTTGCTTTGGTGGCCTCAGACTTGTGATGCCATCTAATTGCTTCTATTATAGTTGGGGTCAAAGTGGAGTAGCATGCATTTACTTTTCGCCCACTTCGAAACCTCTCCCTCACATTTCTTCCTGGTTCCTTCAACAACCCAGTACGGAGGACCTACCAGCACTGATGGATGTCCTAGGACCATAAAGATGAGTGAGATCCAGTGCTGTTCTCCGATGCCTGAAATTCCATCCAAGTCATCCCTGTAGCTTACAGCCTGATTTCTTCTAACACATCTCTTTGTGAAGCTTTAAGCTGTTACCAAATATTATCAGTTTTGTATGAATCAGTGTCCAAAAGATTCATGCTCTCACTTTATGGTGCATAGTGGTTGCTGGGAGTGAAAATCGAGGCAGGATTTTCCCATCCCTTTTTGTATCTCTCTGGGGCCATATGGCAGAGTTCTGGCCAGCTGAATGTGGAGGCAAGTGATGTAAGGTGCTTTTAGACATAGCCTATGACAACCTTCTGTGTTGCTATCTTCCTGCCCTGCTGACTGATTGTCCACACACTGGGCCTCCTTAGAAGTCAAGAGCTGATGACAGCAGGGTCCTCATTGGTCTGGGCCTCTGAATAATTGTGTGGAACAACTCCCCTCTGCTCCTACTTTCTGCTGCAAATTGGACTTCTGTTGTGTTAAGCCACCGATAATCCAGGTATCTGTTACCAGATCTAGTGCTACCCTAACTAATAAAGTGGTAAAACACTTGCTTAAAAGTATGTTGGTGGATAATTTGAGACAGCCAAATTCTCCTGAGCAAAGGATGAGAGGGTTGTGGCCAGGGGTAAAGGAGGAAGCCTCCAGCAGTGAGTCACGAACAGTGGGTCATAAAGTAAATGTCCTTACCTGATTATTCTTATTAGAACTGTGTGCTGCTATAACGTATTGGTGAAAGGGCATTTCCCACTGAATTAACATTTAAAATTCTTCTTCTGCTCTTCAACTTTCTTAATATAATGTTTCCCTTTCTCTTATTTTCATAGCCTGGAATGAATATTTGTAAATCACCTCCTATAGTCCTAAGCAGTAGACATACGTGTTTTAGTTTCCCCTCATCCTGGGTCCCATGTCAAAATTTCAATCTTAAATAAATAAGTAGCTGCACTAAAAATGAAGTCGAACAACTATTTTCATGAACTCACCCTAGAAAAAGTGCTTCATACCTCATTGCTGAATATCACTATGGTCACCTTCGAAGTACTCCCCTTGGGAAGCTGTGCACTGACAGCAGCGCCTAGTGCACCCTTCAAAGCAGTTTTGGAACTCTTTTTCTGGAATGGCCGTCAGAGCTGTCATTGTGCCCAAAATCTGACAATTAAGTTTGCGAACTTGCCACCATGCGCTTACATTGGCAGCACCGTACAAACAGCTCAGTAAGGTGTCCTGACCTACAGAAACTTAATGGTCAGATTTTGAGTACATTGAGTTGGATCACAATGGGGACAGTCAAGTTAGCATCTAACTTATTTGGGTTCAAATATAAGTGTTTGGCAATTTGAAATAAAATGGAGAAAGAGAACAATTTTAATAAGCAGGGAATTGTCTTTCTAATTTCTTGTGATGAACATTTGCTCCAAAGTGAGCAGGGATGGGCGCTGCTGTCTTGGTAGTCCGGGCTCCATAGTACCGTCTGGGCTGTGGGTATCCCTTCTTGATCATAAATCTAGTGCTGAGATATACAGGTTTTTCTTGCTTCTTTAATATATGTGGTCCTGAAACTCAAGCCAGCTTCTGCATCTGTTGCTCAACCACGAAGCTGCAATCCATTTCAAACACTGAAATCCAAATACTGTGTATTTTACAAGGAATTTTGGAGGTAATTTAAGCTACATGCAATTTTACATCACATACTATCTTTAAAACCCCGTAAGAGATGCATCGTGTATAGGGTATGTACCACTTGTTTAGTTTCCTGTGGTCCTTAAAGCCACAGAAATTTATTTTCTTGCAGGTATGGAGGCCAGGAGTCCAAAATGGAAGTGTTGCAGGCCTGTGCTCCCTCTGCAGCCTCTAGGGGAGAGTATTTCCTTGTCTCTTCTACCATTTGATGTCTCCAAGTGTTCCTTCACTGTGGCTGCATAACTCAGTCTCTGTCTTTACATGGCCTTCTGCTGTTCTCCTTGTGTGTCTCTCCTTTGTGTCTCTTAGGAGGACATTTGTCAGTAGAGTTCGAGTTCACCTGGAGAGTTCAGGACCATCTTATTTCAAGATCCTTTATTTCATTACATCTGCGAAGACCTTCCTCTATCCCCTCCCCCAAGTAAGGTCATAGTCACAGATCCTGGGGGTTAGGATGTGGATATATCTTTTTGGGAGCCACCATTCAACTCACTACATTACTTTAACACTGAAAGCAAATTCTATGTAATATAACTTGTGCTGTCTGGAGTTAACGCTCCATTTTTCTTTATCAGATATTTGTGGAGCCTTTAATCAAGAATGGCTAAAGTGTTATTTAGCCATGTCCTTCGTCTTGTCCTTACCTATATCGTTTTTTTTATCTCTAAGCTTTCTCTCATCATTCTCTGATGTGCCTTGTCCATTTCCACACTCTGTGCTGAACCATGTATCACGCTGGTTTTGTTGCTTTTTGACACAATGACTGTTAGACAATTAGGGTCTTCAATGTTTGTTTGCATTCACTTAAAGTTCAGTATTAAAGAATAGGACATTTCTGCCCCAAATTTGACAACTGTATTTTTATTGTGATGGCTTTTATAATTCCTACTTGTTATCATGCATATCCATATAAATACTTCAAATATGACATCATATTACCTTAATACTTTCAGCAAAATGTTCACTGTCTTTAAGTGTGTTCCAAATCTTGAAGCCAGCTTTGGTGAGATTGGGTAATAAAGCCCCATGCAGGGCACTGAATGTCTTTCCACCCTTTTCAGAAGCTACTTTCCTGTGTTTGGTTTCTGCATTTTGTATTACGTTACCCTGAGCTGCCACTTGTCCTTTGGTAACAGCATGCCGTTTCACTGGGATTTTGTTATAGAAGACTTTCTTGCTTATTTATTAACTATGCAAGCATCACTTTTAATTTCCTCACCTGAACTTCTCTGAATTTGTAAAGTGTCACCTCATACTGATTACTTTTATCGTGTTGGACTAATATTTTACAGGAAATATGACTGGGTAACTAGATACCCCTGAGTCTGAATTTTGAAGACCTGATCACAGACTAGAACCTAACTAGGTCTGAAGATCTGCTATCAGAACTAGGCATTTGCCGGAATGGTCCAAGGCCATTACCTTTAATACAAATTCAACCCCAGGCAATGTACCTTTAAATATTTTAGGTCTAGAAGTTAAGGCTTGGCCAATTTAGTGGGGCATTCACTTTCTGCAGTTCAGGATTGTTTAAACCAGAATTGGAAAAAGGGGTTCTCTCCCAAGTCCATCTTCATTCAAATGACTGTTGTTTTAGTTGAAAAATCTACAAAAGAAGATGCCAGTGGATTTGCATTGTTAAAATAAAATAGCTGCAGCAGCTGAGGAAGATGCTCAGAGGAGTTGCGTCCTACATGTTTAAGAAAAAGCTGAAAGCCAAGCAGCTTAAAAATTGAAAGCATTAAAATCAATATTTAAGAGGTTCATTTAACCATAACAAAAACACCTTAGCAACAGACTCTTTTTTTAAAGGGACTGTGCAAAGGAAGTGGGGCTCTCTCAGCTGTGATTGGCCTCTCAGTGCACTGAACCCATAAAAAGAACTCGGTGTTCCATTGAACTGGAAGCAAATTACGTTGCCAGGGAAACCGGCCTCTCTGTGCTTCTCAGGTGAAAGGATGTTTGATCTTTAAAACAACAGAAGCAGGGGTTACACTAGGAATATTATCCACATTGCCCAAAAAGTACAGTGAGGGAGGAAACCAGTGTGTTATTGTAGCGATTTACTAAATGATTAGAGAGGCAGAAAATTGTCGGGAAGGCTGGCAAAGGTTCAAGTGCCCAGTCATTAATATACATAGTTTCAGTGTGATGGGAGTGATGTCTTCAAGCTTTGATGACCATTTATAACTAATTTTAGTCAATCAGTTCAAATGTATTTTGTATTTTCTCTCTTGGTACATATCCTATCTTGGGAGACTAAGAATTTATCAAGTTGCTTTTAATTTGAAAAGGTTTCTTTCTCCAAACACCAAGAAACAGAATTAAGCATGAAAAAGAGGGGACTATATGGGCTTCTTTAAAATGAACGGATTGGATAGGATTACTAAATTCATTTTTATTTTGCTTTTGAGATCTGAATACTGTTGTTGCACCGACAGCATCACACCCAAGTGTGGCATTGTGTGCACTGATGACCGATGAGTCATTTGTTGGGTATGATTTCAAAACAGTCAGTTTGCATTACCCTTTCTGAATTATTGAGTTAAGACAAGGTTTATGGCCTTTATGTTTGCTGTCTAGCAAAGAGTGTTGAATAATGAACTACATTTTTAATCAAAGATTTCCTTTTACTTGAATCCTTATTTCCCAAGAGGCCGAACCTGATTTACTATGCTGAGTTCTCTGGGCCGAGTCTGTGTAGCCTTGGTTGTCTTCTGTGAGGGGGTGGCCATGGATTGGGGGAGCAGCAAGCCAAATAACAAAATTGACTCTGGGAAGTACTTGAGGTTTGGGCTTCCATCCAATGACCCATATATTCGTCTCTCCACCAACTGTTTTATTTCCCCAAATACAATGCACTAATGGAGCTACGAAGACCTACCTAGTCCCCATTACTGCAATCGCTTGGTAGGGACACATAGAAACAGGATGAACTAAAGCTACAACAGAGCTCTGCGACAGTGCCTGTGATGTGGGAGGCACTCAAGAAATATTTGTCCAAATGAATGACTAGTGATATAAAGTGCAATAGAAGCATGAAGTAGAGGGTGATGAATTCTACTGGGGCATCGGGAGCCTTGGTCCTCCCTCGTTTCACCCAGCCCTTGGCTCAAATGTGACATCCTGTTAAAATCCTTTCCCACTCCCTGCCCCCACCCACAGACAGCGCAAACCTTCCCTTTCTTACCTCACTGTATTTTTCTCCTTGATGCTTGTCACTACCTAAAAATACATTGTGTGTTTATTTGTTTACTATTAGTTTATCTGTTTCTACCACTAGACCGTGAGCTCACGGGTGGAGGGATTTTTGTCTGGCTTGCTGCTGTATCCTCAGAGCCAGTGCCCAGAACATAGTATGTGATCACCAAATATTTGTTGAGAGGATGAGTGAATGGCTGAATGGCGGGTTCTGGGAGCACGGCTTGCTTCCATGGAAGCGTGAGGACTTACTTTATACTTTAGTCTGCAAAGACGTAGTCTATGGCCTTGGGGAGATTGGTGGGCTGGCCAAAAACATTTTAAAAATTATTTTATCTACCTGTTAAGATTGACCTTAAGAAAAACATCAATGTCAGATATTAACAATACATTAAAGGTAGGGTGGCATGGGATGCTGATGTGTGCTGTTATGTGATACATGATTTTTACCATTTTTATGTTTTGAAATGAAATAATTTCCTATTGGTGGACATTAAAGAAAATATACCCTGCTGTTGTGATCATGGGCACTGGACTTCATCAATACCAGGTTTAGCTTAACTAAAAATGACAGAGAAGAAAATAAGATCGTCCTCCTTTGAGTGGCTCCCCCATAACCCTGAAGAAAGCTTGGAGACAGCAAAGCCGAAGGGAGGACCTTACATCTCCGTGTGTTGCAAATACACCAGGCAAAATGGATCTTCTTCACGAGATGAGACCAAAGTTGGTGTTGCCCAGCACAGTAGCCTTGTCTACAGATTTTTCTGTTGTGGTGCCAAGGACAGGAAGCCATACACCATTGGAGAAGTGCCAGAATTACTGGCAAATCTAATATTTTGAAGCAGGTTTTGGAGAAATCAGGTCACATCTCTGTAGCACACAAGTCCATGACATTACTGAGATCTCTCAGGATAGCTTCTACTGTTTTTCTTATTTGAGGAGCCCTTTGTGGAAACTTTAAAAGCTACTGACATCTTTGAAATGGTATAGAGAGTGATACTTTGTTCAGTTTGGGAGGGCGTTAATGTCTCTGTAATATGTATATTTTTATATCACTTCAGGATTGCAGAAGCCTCATGACTTCTGAGGCTGAGGTCCAAGCAAAGTGTCATTGCCAGGCAGAACTCTAGCTGGAAGGAAAAGCTTGGCCTCTGAACTCAGATGAAGCACAGATGAAACATATTTGCATCTATTTTTGCCGTTTTCGGTGAAGCCAAAGCTCCACATGTTATGTTGCTGAATCATGACGTCTATACAAAGGAATCTCATTCAGTCACATGCATACTATTTTAGTACACTCTTAGGATTCCCCACTTTTATCCCCACTCTTGACCTGAAACCCAGTCTCATTTATCCAAGTGACATGTCCACTTGGGAGTCCAGCAGGCATCTGTGATTGAACATGTCCAGGACAGACTCTTGCTTCTTCCGCACCACCTGCTCCTCTTAAGGCATTCCTTAAGTTGTGTAAAGTGGCACCATCTGTTTACTGAGCTCAAAACCTTGGCATTCTCCTCAATGCCTTCATTTCCTATTTCCTTCATAACTTATATACAATCTTTCAGCCATACCTATTGGCTTGGCACTACCTTCAAAAATATATCCACCCCCTCTACTGTCACCCCTCTTTTGAACTACGAATCTCCCATCTTCTACACTTGCCCCTTCTAGCCCCACACAGCAGCAAAATGAGCCTTGTAAGCTGTCAATCAGGCCTCATTACCATCCGGCTCAAAACCTTCCAGTGGCTTCCATCATATCTGGAATCAGATCCAAAATCTCACCATGGCCTAAGGGTCATACGTGATCTGGTTCAACCGTATTTCCTCCTGTTCCTCTCCTTACTGTGCTCCTGATCACTTAGTCTAGAAAACCTGTCACTCTCGGTGCTTTCTGATTTCATGCCTATGTCTGTGATTTTGGGGAGACATTAAATAATACCCCTCTTTTTTCAGTCATGTCTGAATTTTATAAATAGGACACCAAGGGCTGTCAGGTGGTGAACAAAATATCAGCATTTTTCATGGTAAAACTGATGGGTGAACATGGCTTTACACCTTTGGCTAAGAGGGATATATTAATAGCAGCAAAGAGAACAAAGACCCTGTTCTCATGGAATTTATATTTAAGATGATGAATTATTTTGAAAACTCTTAACGGTCTGTCTGTCTGTCTTATCTATCTTTATCACATGTGTTTATATGTATTTATGTATGTTTCTCATATATACAAGAGCTTTCTGGAAAAATTCCAGCCATAAATACCTCTGTTTTTCATATTACATAGCTGGGTAGTTTTTGGACAGCCCTCGTATAAAATATATAGCCAGCAAATAGAACCACAATATGAAATTCCCTAGTATAGAAATTCTTTGCATTTCTAGACATCAAATTTCTGAAGCACCTGATTGAATGATAGTCACAAATTTAAATTAATTTATTTTGATAGAAATAAAAAACCCATTTGGAACCATTTGACAGGGAGGAGTTAACACTTTATTGGTTTTCTTTTTGAATGTGCGTGTGTGTGTACATGTATATTTATGTATGTGAATTGGATGTATATTTTTATTTCTCAGCTTATCGTGATGGATGATTGTTTTTGATCAGGTTGTCACTATAATGGAAGTAGATATCTATGTGACTTGTATTGCTGGAAAGATTGCTCCTGTGTGTTGGAGTCTAGCGTGACAATGCCTTTTCAGTTGATCCTCCTATGAGCAGAGATCTGTAGACCTCTGGGAACACTGCAGAGTTTGTTTGAAGGTTGCTTCTACTTGGAAGACCTTTATGTTAAGTGTGGATTATTAATCCTCTTTCTGCTGACAGCAGTGCATCATTGATACAGTCTTTGCCAAGGATGATCTCATGGGTTTTTGAGGACGAAGAAAATAGTACAACATGAATTTAACCCAAAACTTGGAGCATTCTGGTATTCCTTGATACAAGCCAGCCTGTCTGTCAAGGTGAAAGATGGGTGCTTTGGTTCTTGGCTGGTGTGTGTCTTTATGAGTCATTTTTCTTTAGGACTAGTTGCTATTAAAATGAAAAGTTGCTTAAATATTAAAGATATCTTGCTTTGTATTTCAAAATCATTCCAAAATGTCAACTTCTTATTCAAGTCAAACAACTTCAACCCTCTTGTTGAAATTTACCTTTGAGCATATTTTATTCAGGGCAAAATGGGGATTTATTTCAATCAATGTTCCGGAAATACCCATTAACGTTTGCATGAAAAAAAATGAGTGAGAAACATAACTCTTTGTAAGGCTGCTTGTGTATTTACCTATTATCAAAGGAAATAAAATTTCAGTCTACAAGTGCATTGTGTGCCAAATGTGTGTTTGTGCACACTTTTGTTCATTTTCTGCCACTGAGAGCTTGCTTATATTAGATTCTCAGAGGGTTTTGTGACCACACAAAGTTAAGGTCATTGTCCTAGAGCATTCCATCCTTGCATGGACATCTATTGTATTGCTCACACAGTATCCACTTCCTGCTTCTGGCAATTGGACCTGGTGATTGTGGTCATACTTAATACATAGTATGGGAGGCCTGTAGCTCAGCTCCTGTCCATGTTCCAGGGCCCTGGTGGTCCAATTGGAGACAGTTCCAAGGTGTTTTGTTTTTTTATGAGACATTGAAGAAGGAAGCAATCTTTTATTAATCTTGGAGCAATAATGATAGAAACCTGGAAGTGCTGCTGCTATCCTCCTAACCTGAAGGTAAAGCCAGCACGACTGGCAGGACAGCCAAGAGGTCAAGCAGGACAGCCTCCTGATGTTGTCGGAGCATCTGCGTCTGATCATAAATGGTTTGAAGCTAGATGAAACAACCTGTGGTTTTTAATTTTTTTAAAAGCCACTTGAGTTGGCATTTTTTTGTCACAAATAAAAGTCAGAACTATGATGTAGCAAGGCTTTCCTAATTATAAATAAGCACAGAACTATAAACTCTAAGCAATAATAAAGTAGGTGGCTTTTTCGTCTTAGTAACCAAACTTTGGCCCTGGAGAATTTTCGGACTGGTCTAGATTGCTGTTCCTTATTAAAATTATTGACAAAAGTCCAGTTTGTTGTTCTGCTTTAAACACACTTTGTCTCCTATTACTCAGTGCCATGCTGGGAAGACAGGTCTGGGAGATCTGAGTGGTCGATCAGATGTGGGAGATACGGCAGCTACCCAGAGCTGGGAGTAGGAGCCAAGTGCCACCGCAAGGGGACCGGTGCTGATGTCTGAGGACGTGGGATGGAAAGAGGATGAGGAGGAGGGGACACAGCAGATGGGGGTGGGGAGGGTAAAGGAAAAATGAAATCAAACATCTAGTGGTAAAAGGACTGAGTAAATAAATTATGGTATATTTTTCTGTTGAAATATCTAGTATCCATTAAGAATTATATTTTCAATGTTTTCTTATATTCATGGAAAGATTCATGATAAATTGCCTGGCAAGAAAAGCATGACATTTTAGAATAGTATTATGGTTTCTTTAAAAAAAAATTTTTTTTTTTACAAAATACATGAATATGTATACATATTAATAAAACATTCTCAAAGATATCTCTGAAAATGCAAAAAAGAGAGATTATTTTAAGGGAGTGGGATTAGAATGATTTACCTTTCTTTTCTTTTGATTGCTTGTATTCTAATTTGTCTACAATGAATACGAATTACTTGCATTAAAAAACAGAAGCAGAAGGTAGCTCCTGAGAAGGAACATCACCGGGATTGCAAACATGTAGGCAAGGCATTTTAGGTGTCAGAGAAATGTAGAGGAAAAAATCAAGAGTTATAAGAACATTTTTCTAACTTTTGGAAATTATACAAAATTAAACTGAACATATGGGGAGGATACATAGAAGAAAAGGCAGAGCCTAAGGATTACAGTCGGAAAAGTTCCACGTGACGCTTGGTGACCACGGCTTTACTCTTCTTTTGGCAGTAGTTTCCTATTCAATTTATTAGGGAGGCTTTACTTCAAAGGGGATATAGCTTAACCTTGCTAAGACACGTGTTCTTTGAAGGGACCCACCTGTCCACCTGATAGAAATGTGTCGTGAATTACAAGAACTGGTAATCGATAGATGCTCAGAGAAACACCACTCTTCTTCCCTCTCCCATTCCCATTTTCCTGAGACAGTCCTTCATCTCTCCTCTGCACTAATGCAGCAGCCTCCTATTTGGTTTTTCTAATCCAATATTTTTACCTCCTAAGGATGTTGTATTAATTTCTTATTGCTACTATAACAAAGGACCACACACTTACTGGCTTAAAAGGACACGAATTTACTATTATTCAGTTCCATGTTTCAGGAGTCTGAAATGCGTCTCACTGGGATAAAATCAAGATGTCAGCAGACTGAGTTTCTTCCCCAAGGTCCTAGGGGCAAGTTTTCTTGCCTTTTCCAGGTCCTAGAGGCCACTCATGTTCCTTGGTGTGTGGCCCTCTTGCTCCAGCTTCAAAGCCAACGACAGTGGGTCGAGTTCTGCTACTGCTTGTCTGGTTCTCTCTTCTGAGTCCCTCTTCCACTTTTAAGGACCCTTGTGATTACAGTGGCTGCATCTGGATGATCTAGGATAATGCCCCTATTTTAAAGTCACCTGATTAGCAACCTTAATTTCACCTTGATGCCACTTTGCCGTGTAACCTGAAATATCTGCAGGTTCCAGGAATTAGGACATAAACACCTTTGGGGGGCTGTATTCCGCCTCACATAGACAATCATCCTCATCGCTACCACAAGAAACTGTCTAGCATGCACACTGGGCCAGACCTCTGTCCTAGGGAAAAACCTCTTTGAGCTGCTTAATCATCCAAAGTCCTTGACTTGACATGCAAGGTTTGTCACCCTCTGGCTTTACTTTGATCTCGGTCTTCATCTCCTTCCTGCCTCTCAGTTGATGCGCAGGTGGTACTGGATAGTAGTAATTGCCCTCCACCCCCACCTTGCACATACACACATTGCTCTTTTACACCCTTGGCCTTTGCTGCTGCTGGTTCTTTTTGACTTTTATTCATCTGGTTATGAAACATGTACCTGATTTTCCTCCTACCTTCCAATTTTCCTTTGCTCATTCTTCTTCCTTTCCTGATTTCTATATGTTTGATGTGTTCATAACTTGGCCCTAACCTTCCTCTCTGTCCTCTCTCTCCTTAGATGATCTCATCTATTCTTGCAACTGTGACCACCTGATGATTCTCAAATTTATATCTCTAACTCCAAACCTATCTCTAGACTTGTGTATACAACTGCCTACTAGAAACCTTTACTTGGGTGTTCCATGTGCATTGTTGCCATTTGAAATTCAAGACAGGCTTTCTCTTGATTCCCCTCACCCCTAAATTGTGGAATTCATTCACTTATTTCTTGAATGGATGTTCATTATTCTATTCAGCAACACACAGGTAACTGTTATTGATTGTTTATGGCATGTGCCAGATTCTCTTCTAAGTTTTAACTGTCAGGACCTCCTCATGAAGTAGGTACTATTCTTATTTCCATTTTACAGATGATGGAGTTGAGGCCCAGAAAGATTAAATTGTTGCCCAATGTGCAGAGGAGTGAGTGGTGGAGCTAGGATTTGAACCTTTCCAGGCTGACTGCAGACCTCGGTCTCTCAGCTACTAGTTTAAACAGCTTACCAGTCTCAGGCTTGTTTTCAGCAAACTCTCCTCAAACTTCTGGTTGATTTAGGAGCACCTCATCTACGTTCCTCCAGCCCTTTGTGCTCGCTTCCAGTTTAGTAGCTGACATGTGGTGGTTAAATCCATGGTCG
Organism: Lyroderma lyra; assembly: GCA_004026885.1. Lineage (NCBI taxonomy): Eukaryota > Metazoa > Chordata > Mammalia > Chiroptera > Megadermatidae > Lyroderma > Lyroderma lyra. The sequence goes on along the minus strand of PVJL010008183.1, from coordinate 45,727 downwards.
TCTCTTGTCTCCCTCTGAGGACATACACTGACTTATTCACCTTTGTTCCCTCAGCGTCCAGCATGAATCCTGGCACAGTTGGTATTGAAGATCTTGTTTGTTGCACCAAGTAAATGCTCCCATGTTGCTTCATTTTCATCACTTAACTGTGTTCCTGTAGCAGTGGATTGTCTTAGACCTTCCCCTCTGTTCACTTTGCCCTTGGAATTAGGTCCAACATCCTTGCTCTTTATTGCAAAGGTTACTGGCCACTTCCTCATTCTGACAGCACCTGAAATTCTCCTCTGAGAGGAGGCCATCTGTAACTAATTGTAAGTGAGGGGACTGTTTTCCCAGTCCTGTTCTCTCTTACAGGGAACCTTTGTGTTTCTGTTGTATTCATAACCTTTGCTCTGTAGGCAGTGTCAATATTTAATTTTGTGTCTGTTCTATTTATGTATTCACTCATGGTTCTCTCCTTAGCTGTCTGTATTTCATATTGAATAGTGTCAGCTCAGGTTGTGAGCCATTTCCCTGAGCCCTGCTAGCTTTGTTGACTGGAGCCACGGGCCCAGAGCCACTGAAAAATCATTTCTTTGGCCTCTTTTGTTTCAACCGAAATCAGCTACTCTGCAGATTGTTATTAGTCACATGGCAGACCCAGCAAGAGAGAGATACCAGACTGTCACCTGTGGGGCAACAACCTCAAAGCACATGTTCTATTATAAGTGAGATGAAAGAGTCAGTAATAGTACAGTGCTTAAGAGAAAATACTTCGGAATGGACACACCTGGTTTCTAGTCTTAGCTTTAATAAAATGTTAGCTGCTTTATCCAAGAAACTACTTCTTTGAGTTGTTTTCCTTGGCTCTAAAGTAGGCTGCGGATTCTTATGTCTAAAATGAGACCACAGGTACATACGTCATAGTCAATGCATGGGTTCAAAAGAAAGGTCACACTTAGGGCCCAACTACTGCCATGTGTAAAGAGGTAAAGAAATGCCTTATAAATTCTTATTGGTGGTGATGCAACTAATGTTAGGAAGAGGTGGAGTGATCATTTGTATACCATTCTTTTTGCTCATTATGGCAAAGAATGGCTCTGCTGGATTTTAAAATTATATAGAAAGTTATTAGGGTAACAAAAGAATATTCCAACTAATTGGACCACAAATTATGGGAACTCTGGTACCAGACTCATTCACAGAAAGTTTGTTAATATAGTCAAACAGTTGTCTGTTTTTTTCTCTTAAAAATATGCCATGGGGCTTGAACCGCATTGATTTTGTTGGTAAGTTGTATTGATTTGTACTGCTCTGGTTCATTGCACAGAGTCAAACAACCATTCCAAGGACCCCAAACCCCTTTCCCCCAAATCTCTCCCTAGCCTCACCGCTAGATGACAACCCCCTCTTGTGTGTTGGCCAATGAGTCAGGGCAAACACTTCCAGCTATTTGCATAGTTGTCTCCTACTAGGTATCCTACTAAGATCTGGAAGGAAACTCTGTTTGTAGCCTCTGAACATCTTAATGCAGTTATTGGGACACAGTACAGTTACATGCCTGAGCCAGACAAATGGCAATTATTTTTAGCTTAAGTGTTTGTCAACGTAATTTCTAGTATTTTATAAAGTTATTGAAAAAAAATCATGCTATCACTTCTTTATAAAGATTCAAAATCAACATGTTATAAATAGGAATTTGACCTTCCTTCAAAATCATATTGACAAAAATGATTATAAGACTATATTCTTTATTCAGACTACAATGGACATATTTTGGGACAGCTGTATACCCTTTTGTTGTTGTTGTTGTTTGTTTATTTGAAGAATGAATAGTTTTTCTGAAAAGTTAAAGGTCAATCAAGCAAAGTTCATACTTATGCTGTATGAGAAGGACCACTGTCCACTTTGGAAGGAAAGAGATATGAAGACATTGACATTATTTTGACATAAAAATTTAGGTGGTGATTTTGGGACATTAGACATTTCCTTTAAATGACTTTTGATGACACCAGTTATAGTACATGGCACTGTGCTATGGGCCATGGAGAGAGAAAAAAGTCGAATGCAGTATAGAAAGGAGGCAGAGGGTGGCAAAGTCATTTGGGTGAAGCTTATTTTTTTGAGATGATTAAACCAAAGCGCCACAAGGCCCCTACTCATTTGTGGATCTTTGAGACTATTTGAGCGCATTCGAAACCATTAAGCTGAGATATTGCCTGGGTGTCACTATATACGGAAAACTTAACTGTGACATGAAAGGATTAAAGCTGTCATTTGGGTGAAATTATAAGACTTGGAAACTAAGAGGAGTAAAGGTGTTAGTAGTAGCAGCAGCAGCAAGTCAGTGTGTAAACAACTAGTATGGTAGTACTGGGGTGTATTTCCTTTTCAGTATTAAACCAAGTACCTAAATTAAATCTTGGTTTGGGTATTTACTTAATCCTCAGAATTCTCTATAAAAAACTTCTATGACAGTCTAGTTAGTGCTATTGTCTATCTTTTGCACCAAGATGTGGGGCTTGCTTCTCATAACACTGTGTTTTCTTTTTCATGCACAGGATTCTTTTGCTTAAGAGGGTCCTAGCAGAAATTGTCTTCAGTTTCTTGCTGTGTAAAAAGGGGATGATAATACCTACCTAACAGAAGTATTGTGTGGATTAAAAAAGATTATTGTATCCTAAATTTAGCTACAAGCAACACAGAAAACCCCAAATTACAGTGCCTTAATTCAGTTAGAAGTTTATTTCTCTCTCATCTAAGTCAAGTCCAGAGGTTAGTTTGGGGCTATTGTATTGACTTGTTGACCATCAGGGGCCCAAGCTCCTTTGGTCTTGTCGCTTCTTCACACTCACCACATCTCAAAGTTGCCCATAATCTTTGCCCTTACGTCTCCTTGGCCAACCCTTAGTCGTATGGCTTCATCCAGCTGTTGTGAGTGCTGAGAAATGCCGTCTTTATTCTGGGACAGACATTTGCCTAGCCTAATAACTGGTGGTTCTCTAAGGAAGAAGCGGGGAATAGATACTTGGGGGCAACTGGCAGTCTCTGGCATGGTGGCCTAGGGTAGTGACTGGTGTGAGATGTTCTTCACCTGCGTGTCCCCTGCCCTCCCCCTCCTACCTGCGTGTCCCCTGCCCTTCTCCCCCCAGCTCCTCCCTTCCCTTATCTCAGCTATTTACACCTGCAGTGAGTCTTCATGTGTAGATTGGAAAGTGTTAAGCCTAAAAAGAGAGCTTTTTGGCAGTAAGGAAGGAATTCCTGTGGCCAGTTTCAGTTAATTTGTGATTGCGGAAGAAAATCTTGGCATAGGTTAGCATCAAATCATGTGTTGTGCAAAGAGTTTTCGCTGTGGACACAACTGATGTATTAGCATTTGCATTTACGTAGCTGATTGTATTCTCAGTATTTAATATTATGGAAAACAAACACTTCCCCAAATTACCTCAGAAACTATTTAGCACTGCATAGGCCCATTGTAATTAATAGATGAAAAAGAAGGGGTTCTTCTCTGGGATTTATAGGAATGTGTATTTGCAATTTTCCTGTGCACATGTATTATGTGTTCTGCTCTCAGGACAATTTCAAGGTTAGGCTTTATCGTGGCCGTCTTTTGTGCTTTTGCTTTATTTTCTCCTAACGTACCATGAGGTAAATGATCCTCTCACTCTTCACTTGAAGTGAATGAGTCAGAATTTCTCACCTTGAAGATGAAATCCAAGAAGAATTACCTGAGAGCTCTGTGGGGCCTACATATTTTAATATTTTGTGTTCTATCTTTGAGAATTCTTAAGAAGTATCCTCCATCCTTGTGAAAACTGAAGAAAAAACTTAGACATTGTAGGGCCAGGGTCACGTTTCAGATTGTGTAAAACCACTGTGTAAACTTAGGAGAGCAGGAGCTTTTCCTGCATCAATCCTGGCTGTATCGGTTGGTATGTTATAGGCTATCAATAAAAATATGCTAAGTGAACAAATTGAAGAAATGAATTGCCAACAATGGTGGGTGATGTGTAAAAGAGGGGTTTGACTGTCTTAGAATTCAATAGGAGTGATGTGGTGACTTCCAAAAATTATGAGAGCTTGGGACTGGAAGGAATTTGCTTACTTTGGGAATAAAAATAAGGTTGATTCTGCCCAAATGAACACACAAAATTGAAGTGCTCTTCCTGCTTGAACCTTATGGGAAGCTCTTACTTAGTCTTAGTCCCATCCCTGCGAAGGACATAAACAGACAGGCATTGGAGAGCAGCACCATGGTGACATCTCAGTGGGGAGTGCCCTTCAGAGCCCGCTTTCTCCGGTTCCCCTCCGGAGTCTCCTGCGGCACCCCAAACACACGAGGGTCTGTTCTCCATCCATTCCCAGTGATGGGAAGCTCAACTCCATTTGGGGCATCCCATTTGATGTCTCAGAGTTCTGCTCCTATGCTTTGGGAAAAGATGAGCGGAAAACAAAGGAGTGTAAGGGTAATGTCCAATCAAGGTCAGTTGGAAGGGGGCACCTTCCACGCCTCTGAAGAGCTGTAACGTGACAGATATGGTTTTTTGTGTGTGTTGACTTAATGGGAGAATTGGATTTAGGCATGGGCCAGATATTAAGCAGAAGTTCTTCACCTGAAGTTTGAGAACCTCAAAGGGTCTTTGTGGGGGATATATTTTAAGGAAGCATCAATACATTCTATGAATGCATTTACAAAATTCTGTGCATTTTTTTTCTGGGAGAGAGTATGGAGCCTGTCTCAGTTTAAAAGAGAGCTCTTAGCCCCAGAGATGGGAATCACTGCAGTGGGGTCTTCTATAACTTCGCGTTTCTATTTGTTTTTTTTTTTAAGTAGGAAAATAAAATATCACTTCTCTTTTTCTCATATGTAGGAAAAATGGACTAATTAGATACTCTGTAGCACTTTCTCAGCTGTAATTATGACGCCTCTTGTATGAAGCAGGAGTATTTAAAATCAGTTCTAACTCAACAGCAACGATCCTTCATACCGCAGAACTTTATAGTTTTAGTTTTCACAGAGTAAGCCCTCAGCTATTGCTTCTGGAGTCACCATTTAATCTACTATTTTCAGTGACCCTCCAGGTTTTAAGTTGTAGAAAATATGGCTTCATCCCCAGCCTGAAGCTTTATAGAGCTGTTCAGTGCAGAAATGAGTGATTAATACTTGAAAAATAGTATATTTTTATTCCAGGTTATGATATTTATGGGAGACTGGGCATTTTGTCTCCATCAGACTCCCAGCTGCTATCTGGCACTTGCTTTTCATTGTAGGGGCTGTAGGCACAAATAAGAGAAACAAAGCACTTTTATGATTAACTAAAATATTTATGGCCAGAGTCTGAGTTTCATCAGGGCAGCAAATTACATCTGCTCCCCAAAGGAAATAATTACCTGTGGTTTGATAGCAAATGGATAACAAACGTGGAGCAAATTTATCAGGAAGATAATTTTGCTCATAAAGAGAACTGATAATGCCACTGAACAGGTGGTTATTTAATTGCAAAAAAATATTAAATTATTATTAAGCAGAAGGTTCTAATGGCTATCACAGTGAGTCAGACTAGTTTCTGTACCTCCTCTTTAGCAAACATTCCTTTGGTGAGTCTCACACTCAAATAAGCAACTAGCTCCCCTTTGCCCCTTTTAGATGGGACCTGGAGTTCGGTGCAGTTGGAGGGCATATGAACTCCACAGAGCGTAGAAAGGCATTATGACCTAGAGTTAGAAAAGAAATTAATAACCACAAGTTAGGAGAAGAAGTGGACGTGCACTTTTAGGAAAGATTTAGATTGCCTCGAAGCAACTATTGACTCAGCTTTCGGAAGGAAATCCCAGGCCTGGTTTAACCTGCTTGGCAGTTGTGAACGTCCACAGAGCCAGGTGAGTTGCTTATTCTGAACAATTCTGGGCTTCATTTTGGTGTAACATAATAGGTGTAAATTTGATGTTTAACCTATTTACATTCTGTTTTATTTTTTATTAACATGACCACCTTTTATTGCTGGGAGTTTAAGCCCCTTGTGGATCGGTGTCACCTGGGTTCAATCTGACCACGACAGGAAAGGAAGAGAGGTTGAGAGTTGGAAGTGGGCAGAGGCTGCAGGTGACATGTGCACCCGGGGAAGGACGGGCAGGATGCCGACCAGCGCCGCGACCGGGCCGCTTCTCTTTCTGTCCCACCACTAGAGACAGGAGTGGATGTTAAGGGCCCTTAAGGGAAGCAGTTGATACAGAGGGCTGTTTGCTGTGCAGCAATTGGCAGGAAGATAGGCTATGACTCAAGTTTCGTTCCCCAATGCTTGTGCCAATTTTTAAACTAGTTTTGACCTTGGCATAGAGCTTTGAGCTGAGTGAGCCTAGGAACAGCCTGCCTTCTGTGTGTCTGCATACCTGGCCAGGTGGGGTTGTACGCGAGGATTAGTGATTTACAGTAATCAGAAATCCCATGGCAACGTGGCCGGGCATTTGTGGGCCCCTGATTCTGTTATAGCTAGGTGAGAATGCCCGTTTTCTGGGGACTGGCAGGAGCAGATGGTGGCAGTTACATTTTGTTCTCATTTGCAAAGCTTGTTTCTTTTCTCTAAGATTGGCTGTGTTTGTAGATATTGGCTACTCCTCTGTTCAAAGGCACACTGGAGGCGTCTGGTGGGTTTTTTAATAACCTGGGTTAAGAACTGAGCATTGCTTCCTTCAGGGGCTAGAGCATTGCAAACAGCTTGTTAGCAGGAGCACGATAATGAGGATAAGTACATAAATAAGGATAAAAGCACATCCCAAGGCATTGTCTCTTGCAGGAAGCAAGGTGATTTAATAGACACAAGCCTGTCACTTCCTGTGTGCATAGCCATTAGTGACAACCTGTGAGTGTGTGTGGGGAAAAGTACTTTGTACTGTGGAGCCATAACACTGCAAAATGTCTATGAAAAATCCCCACACTACAAATTTTTGCTGCTGTGCTTCTTCAGCATTGACTTAATTGTGCTTTTCTATCCATTCTGAGGCCCTAAGGAAAGTAACTCAGAGAATGCTAGTAAAGAAACTTCTGGTTATTAATAATGTAGTCAGTTCTTCCTGCTCCACTCAGTGCATCTCTGTACGGACTGGCGGACCACATTCTGTGAAGTTTGCTCACTAACCTCTCAGGTTTGGCAGACTAGAAAAGCACTGTGGAGGTCGGTGGAGATGTGAGTGGTGGGCATGAAATGAGGACAGAAAATTCTAGGCACCTATAATTTCATCAGAGAGACAGGCAGGAGTAGATAAAACGTGTGTTGTATGTGGGAGGAGAGTGTGTACTGGACAGGTGAAGAGGAGAGATTCAGGAAGGGCCAGGTGAGGGTACTACCTGGGGGTTGGGTCCAGCGTCCTTGGGCTTGTACGGTCATTGGTAAAGTGACCTTGGGCGAGTCGTTAATTCTGTTCCTCAGTGGCCTCATATCTAAGAGGAGCTTGTACTCACTGAATTATCTCCAAGGACTCTTCTGGGTCTAACGATTACCCACATCCCTCTTTCTGCACCGCCCGTGTGTCAGGGGACAGTGTTTGCTTCAGTAGTAATTGGACAAAACTAGAACTGATACAACCAATACTTAAAAAAAAAGTCTTTTCTTTGGACTTTGGTTCCTGAGTTTACAGTGAGGAACAGCTGAAATGCCTTAGGTTTCTGTGACTACTGCATTGCTGCAGCACGCGTGTCCCTGGAGAGCAAATGGGTTTTCTTACCTTTCTCCATGAGAGCCTCTGAAAAGACAGTGCCTGAGCGGAGGTGTGCCCAAATTTAGCTGTAAGAGTGATTTAAAACTTCTGGTGGCTTAAATATGTTTTTAAATGTTATTCAGTTGCTTTTTTTTTTTAACTGAAAAAAGAGGTAAAACTCCTGAAAATACAATACATTGTCACCTTTCTATAACACAGTTCACCAGATTAAATGATATATAAGGCAGCTGTGAGATACAATTAACTTAGGGAAGTACTTTAGGACTTCTGGAAACAAAAGACATCTTTTCCTGTGGTTTTAGCTGAGTCGGGAGGGACCAGCTTGGTTAGGCCACTGTCACGGTAACTCTTCTTGCCCTGTGGAGGGCTCAAGTCTTACCCAGGGCTCCTCAGCCTGCGAATGCCGAGTACAGAGTGAGGGTATCCACGAAGAAAGGCTTCGCTGTCCTTTCTGTGTCATTTGTCCTAGAGCAGACATCTCTGCCTGCTTGTGTCCCTTGCCTCATCAGAGAGCTTTGTGACGCTGTCCCCCGCTTCCTTTCATCACAGAGCCAAATGCTACTAGACATGTCTGCCGCCATGTCCCGTGAACCCCTCGCGTTCTGCACGCACCCCCCGTTCTGTCTTTCTCCCCCAGCTGGTCCTCGCATATGTTTTCTCTCTCTGAGTGGTAATGCCCCTCACCTGGCACCGGGGCTCCAACTCACTCCCCATTTCTAACTAACCCCCTAATCCTAGAGATTTCAACCTTGTATTTGCTGGAACTACCTTCTCCACCCCATCCCCACCAGTATTGCCATTCCTCAGGCTGTCATTCGGGTTATTGTAATGATTTTCTCACTGGTTCCAGTAGGCAGAGTAACGGCCCCCTAAAGATGTTCTCATCCTAATCCCCAGGACTTGTCAGTGTATACGTTAAATTCCATGATGCAGGGAAATTAAGGTTGCTAATCAATGGAACTTAAAATAGGGAGTGCATCCTGGATTATTCAGGTGGGACGACTGTGACCATAAGAGTCTGTACAAGTGAAAGAGGGAATAGAAGTGGGGATCAGTGATGTGAGGGGAGAAGGACTTGACCTGCCCTTACTGGCTTTGGAGATGAAGGACAGGACCATAAAGCTTTCAGAATCAGGAAAAGGCAAGGCAGTGAATGCTCCCCTAGAGCCTTCAGAAAGGTGGGCAGCTCCGCTGACACCTTGATTATAGTCCAGTGGGACTTTCTTCTGGACTTCTGACCCACAGAACGGCAGGATAATAGGTTTGTGAAGTTTTAAGTTACTGGGTTTGTGATAATTTGTTGCAGCAGCAATAGAAAACTAACACACTGGTCTGTCTAACCCTGTCGTGCCACCATCCCAGCCCACTTGCGGACCATATGCTACTCCTTTGTCTTTACAAGCTTGCAGGAGTTCCTGCCCTGCATTGTCATTGTCATTGTTTTGTTTACTCGGCATCGCAACAATTTATACACAGGAGGCAGTGACTACATGAAACAGCCCCTTTTCCAGCACTTTTGTCCAATTCATGATTTTTAATTCGAGGAGATAAATTAAAAATCAGTTGGTTACCTTATATTTTATGTATCCCTTCCTGGGAACAGGATGAAATAAGAATATAATCAGTCCTTTATTTCTTTTCTAACATCTATTGTTTTTAAATTATATAATAGCATTTTACTGTAGCCAATTTGAAACATTGAAAAGAACCATAATGAAGACACTCAGAGAGGACTATTTTTATTATTTTGGTGTGTAGCATCCTAGTCATTTATAAATTTACATTTATGTTTTTTAAATGTGGTATTTTACTTACTTAAAAACATAGCCCTTTTTTCTATAGCCCTTTTGATGGTTGCACAGAGTTTCTTTGTGGGCTGTACTAAAATTTGACACTGATTTCATTGAAATTTTATGTCATCTCCCGTTTTTCTCTATTATGAACAGCCCTGCAATTAATACCTTTGTAGAATTTTTGTGCATATCCATGATTATTTCCTTAGAATAAATTCTTTATGTGTGATAGCTGGTCAGAGACTCTTGAATTTTCAGGGTGTTTGATGCCCTCTAAAAAAATTGTACTCATTTGTGCTCCCACATGCAGTGTCCTTTCATCAACTTGACCTTCATGGGCTCTGGCGGGATCCTGCAGAGGAAACTTGGTATGAGACAGATCCTCTCACCGTCCTGAGCTCCCCAACCCCATCTTTGCTCCAGATCTCATTTACTCATGGAGTTGAGCTCCTCATGATTCGTGTATGTAGGTACCGCATGCTGTACAGCGTAGAAGCCCTCGTATATGGTGGGACGTGAGTTCCATCAATGTCCGTTGAGGGGACCAGCCTGACGTCTCTGCTCACTCAGTGTGAACAGCAAAAGCCTTCTGCTGGGCTGCCTGGTCCAGGGTGGTTTTGACCTGGTTGCTCGTTAGCCTTGGCTGTGGCTGTTTTTGGAAACACTGGTCTGGCATGTACACAAAGCATTAGCAAAATGTCAAGCTTATTAGTTACATTCTCCTTTTTGTTGGTCTAGATTTTACCTTGTGAGTTTGGGAAAGCTAAGCTAGTTAGTTGCCATGGCAACACGAAAGCTTTCGGGCACTTGTTTGTTTGTTATAGTCCTTTGTCAGTTTATGGAGTGGTCTGTGGAGCTTCTTGAAAGGAGCTGTGCTGCTTAGTGTTTGACGGTTACATCAGCACGCTGCCTGTCGGAGACGGGAGCTGGGCGAAGGCCAAGGGGTAGCTGCAAAGCTCCTTTTTCCTTTGCTGCTTCCACAAGAGTCTGCCTTCAGAAACAAGGTACCTACACCTGGAGCAGTTGTCTCCCCAATTCTAAGAGGAAGTCATTGGAAGTCGGAACCACCACACCTGTCCTTTCCACCCCTGGAGGTGGGCCCAGAGAGGGCAGTTATGTTTTCCAGGAAGTTCAAGGGTGCAGGAGCTGTTGGATTCTGGAACAAAAGAGTGCTGGCAAGAACAGAACAAAGCTGGCCCTTTCAGGGTGCCTGTGCTCTGAGCGAGTGTGCCCTCCCTCCCAGGGTGGCCCTTTCAGGGTGCCTGTGCTCTGAGCGAGTGTGCCCGCCCAGGGTGGTTCTTCCCCAGCTAACGCAGCTGGTGGAGCGCAGGGGCCAGCATAGCTCCTCCACCTCTGGGGCGCTGTGCCTCTTCCACACGGGCTCCGTGTGGGTAGTGAGGTTGAGGTTATCAGACACATCTAGGATTGCCTTGTTGGCCAACCACTTGAACATTAAAAAATCTATTTTCTACTTAAGGAAAAAATACATTTCTGTAGTAGAAAAATTAGAAAAACAGGGAGAAAATTTTAAATCACTTGTATTTTACTTCCCCACTCCCCAAATAAACATTTTGGTACAAATTTTATGTGTATATGTATAATATGTACACAAATATATCTGTGTATGTTCATGTGTGTGTATCTATATATATGTTCATATATATATGCATGCATTTATATATGTGCATTGCTACTGCTTTGTAAAATTTTGTTGCATATACTTTTCCTGCATAAATTTTTCATTCAACTATGTATCATGAGATATTTCCATGCCTATAACTTTAGTGATTATATAATTAATCTTTTTTTATCATATAGGTATATTATGGTTTGATTAAACCCTTCCTTCAATGTTTGACACTTAGGTTATTTCTGGTTTTCTATTTCTTTAAACCATTCTGGGCTTACATTCTCATGCACCTATATGTAAATGGCTTAAAAAATACCGAGCAAATTATCAAGTGCCCATTAATTGTCAGTTCTCTAAATTTTCCTTTTTTATTTAAACTGGTGAATCAGCCTGAAAACTCTCTGATGACTGAAAACATAGGGTGCTTTATGAATATTTGAATCCTAAAGCTGCCATGTTAACTCCACAATTGAGGCATGAAGCAAAGGAAACTTCAGGAGGAGATGATATGGTTTGGGACCACACGGGTGGATAAAATAGGATGCCAGCCAATGTCAAGGAGATGACCGGATGCCTTTGCTGCACTGAGACTTTGTCATGACCGTACTCAAGCTTGTGGTGTAGCATAGTGGACAGAGATTGTCCTGGGACCAAGGCAAGCTCCATTTTCATGGTTCTGCAGCTAGGTTGTGGACCCTTGCACAAGTCCTCAGTTTCCTTACCTGTGAAGTGATACAATTGCCCTAGTTGACCTCTGAGGTTCCTTTCAGAGCTAAAGCTCGATTGTGTGAAGCCAGTTCTGCTCTGTTCAATTCATTTGTAGTAACCTGTGGGGAAAACAACATAACTTTTAACATACTACCCAGAGTTTAGAACTCTAAGGCCTGGGGAATTTTGTTAATATTATTATGAACTCAGTACTATTTAGTGAAAGGAAGTTGCTTGCCCAGTGTCCACGCCGTCTTTCCTCCCAACGTTGCCGGGAGTGTCACCACGCCCCACTGAGGGCAGTTTGGGTGGCATTGTCTATCAGGCAGTCCCGCCCCTCCAGCTAAGATGTCTCCTGTCCCTCCAGTGGAGACTCAGGGCCCTGCAATAAGAGAAGCTGATTTGTGCAGACAGGAGCTCTCATTTATTCCTCCCATCCAGATGCCCAGGACTCCTGCATTCTGGCTGTTTTTTGTTGTTGTTGTTGTTTTTTAGGGATTTTTTTTTGCTTCATTTGTTCTCTTTTCTTCCCAATCTGTGGAATTTGCATATATTTTCATCATATTCTGGTTTCACTTTTTAGCCAGAGTGGGTTCCATTGCTTGCTGCAGAAAAACCCTATCCCTTCACTGCTGGTGCCCAGTCCTGGTTCTCCAGTTGACCAGGGCTTTGTGACTGATCAGCAGGGAGGTCATTCCATCTCTCCAAGCCTGCGTGTCATGATCTAGGTCAGTGAGCGTAATAAAACCCATTGGTGAGGTTGTTGGGTGGGGATTGGAACTGACCACATGCAATTGCAAGCACAGGGCTGGTACATGTTAAGAGCATGATGGATGCTAGTTTCTCTTGAACGTGGAGTTTCGTTGGGAAAGTGCTTGGCCTGTGAATTTAGGACCTTCATTTGCATGTGTCACACATGGACTCTAAATCATCAGACTTAGAAGGATGTTTCTTATAATTGTGCTTAGTTTGTTCTTTATTGTTTTTACATTATGCTTGGCACATAGTAGGTGTTTTCTAAATACACTTTTATTTTTTTGAACAACTTTTAAAAAGCATTAAACAAGGATGTAGGAAAAATTGTTATATGGGTTCTTAGTATTCCACTTTTCATAATCATCAGTATTTTAATAAACTAAGCAAAGGGCACACGTATTTTGGCATGGAAATATTTTAGCTGAGAGAGCCTTTATTTAACTATATTGCTTTAATGGAATTTGAATTCTACAGGAACATTTTAATTATCAGAATCTTCTTTAGCAAAAGCCTTTGAGATTTGAGGTAAGTTTACATATTATTATATGAATCACGGTTTGCTTTAAGAGCTTATCTAAATCCCATCTGTTTGATTGGAAAAGGGAAATTGAAATGAATCCATCTAATTTTTACTTTCCTTCCTTGGAGAGAATTGTGATTGAAAGTCAGAGCTGGGTTATGTGCTGCCTTTTTTGATGTTTTCTAGAGGCAGTTTTAGGGCTTTCATAGCAGTGCGTGAGGAATCATCATTTTCTGCCATGATTTTCCAACAAAGAGAAAAGCATTGGTAACTATGGCTCCACTGCCACCACCTTTCGCCTTCCCTGGGCCACATTGGAAAAAGTATTGTCTTGGGCTACACATAAAATGCACCAACACTAATGATAGCTGATGAGCTAAAAAACAAGGTCACACCCGCAAAAATCTCGTATTTTAAGAATTTGTGTTGGGCCCCATTCAAAGCCATCCTGGGCTGTGGGTTGGACAGCCTGAATGGTTTTGTGTAAATGAAAAAGGCGATAGTAGAGCATTCTAAATTCGCTCTGGCTGTTGAAGGTGATTGGCTTACAGATCATCCAGGGGCAGTGTCAGAAAAATGCTAGGTGTGGGACAGGTAGGGGTGCTGCCAGTAGCTCCCGAGATTCACTAGAGAGTTCGCATTTGATGAAATGCGGATGTTCGTGCCCTCCGGCTTCTTTGCCCTTTCCCCTCGTTTCCTCCCTCTCACGTTTTCTCTTCTTTTTTCCACACTTCCCCCTTGGCCTTCCCCTCTACTCTGGGCCCCATCCCTCCCCTCTCTGTTCTGTGTCAGTGCTTACAGCTGTGGCCTCAGCTGTTCAGAAGGCAGAGGATGCTAGCTGAGCCCTTGGGAAGAGGGGTCGCATGCCTGGCCGCTGGCCCCGGCCTTGTCCCTGGCATCTTTTCATCGCCCCCGGGCTGCTGGGCCTGGCGTGTTCCCTTCCGCGTAACAATTCAGCCTGTTTTCAGATTTTCTAAAAATAGCAGCATTTTACCTCGTGTCACAAGGTGTACTTACTTGCACATCCTTGTTTTGTTAAATCTGAACAAATGGTTTGTATTGGTGAATCCCGAGGCACCGAAAAAGCCCCAGCAGCTCTCCAGGGCCAGCGGGGACTCATTTACAATGATGAAAGCCCGCCGCAACGGTTGTGCCAGGAGCAGTGTTTAACACCCACCTGTGTTCGTGGTCGGATGGGGACTTCCCAGTGGCAGTGTTCTCTCTGTGATTCCATTTGTAAGAGCCTCAAAGTTTACATTTGTTTTAAAGGAATTTTGCTTTGAAATAGTATTCCACCGTGATTTTAAAATTTCATTGTTATTCATAATCGCTGGTTCAAGCACAGTGTTAATAGGAACAATACCCAGCAGTGTGACATTTTTTATTCCACTTAGTTAACTAAGAGTTAAGTGATTCAGTGAGTTCTAGAAAAGTCAAGGTGATCCTTTCCCTCAGTAGACTTTCTTAACTTGACAATCATGAGATAAAGTCCTCAGAAAGGAGCAGACGTAAGAGCTCTAAGAGTTATTTAGCTTTTAGATTTTCCTTAACAGTTGTCAACTCCTACCTGTTCTACCTCTCTCTGCTCTTTTGTTAAAATTACTCGAGCATTTGCTGATGACCTTGGGACCAAGCAAGGTGATTGTGCTAGCACACAGCTACTTCAGATGGGCAGGAAGCCCTCCCTTCTCCTTTCTGTGCACACCACGAGGGTCCTGGGACAGTTTCCAATAAGAGCAGGTTGTTGTGATTGTTGTTTAAGGGGTAGAAATAGAAGTCCATATTGGGTACCAGACTTCTCAGGTATGACGAGGCTTTTGGGTTTGTTGGGTCAGAGATGTGGAAGGAAGAGGAAGAATGGGGCCTTCTGCATGCTGTGACAGTGGGGAACCTCAGAGTTTATGGTTAGGCTTAGAATCTGTTCATTCATCTATGAATGCATCCAACATCTATTGAAGAAATATGCACCTGCACAGGTAATAGAGGGGTAAGCATGACACACAAGTTTCCTGCCTTCAAGGATTTTGTGGTCCAGTGAGTAATACTCACTCTTATCTGGTGCCTCTTCTAAGCTGCTCCCCCCCCCCCCCCCCCCCCCCCCCCACAGTATTTCAGGGAGGAAACTTGAATGGAAGAGATCACACAAGAACCTAAGTTTAGGTTAAATTCTCAATTATCTAAGGATATGGAAACTTTTAAGAAATGAGATGGTTAATCAGAGTGGGGACTGCTGCAGGCGCGCCCTTCACATGTTTTCCTCGTTACCCCCTACCTTGGTCTTCAGTGAATGGTACTGGACCAGACGACTCTAACGGATGATGCATGAGATTGGGGGTGGGGCAGGGTGCGAGTAATATTAGACATTTACCTTCAAGGTCTTCACAGTGCTGCAAGCGCTAGCTACGAAAAGCTGCTCAGGCTTGTCAGGTGCTAAATGCTTATCAGGGAAGTGGCATGAAGATGCCATGTGGTTACCTTCAGAGTGGATGGAAAGGAGTCAGATAAGGGGGGACTTGGAGCAGCATTTGACTAGGAAGGCATTTTGGGGGAAGGGGTTGGATTACAGGACCTGATGCCCCAAAGTGGACAAGTGCCACCCTGATGGGGGCAATGAGGTAAGGACACTAATTTTGTTGAACTAGAAGTTTTCTTTGAGGGCACAGTGGGATAAGCTTGGGCAGGTTCCTTGAGGTTGCACCCCAGACAGCCCTAAGAGGCAAGCAGAGGAATTTGGGCTTTACCTTATAGCTAATGAGAAGCGGTTGATACCAGCTGAGGGAGAGTGGTAGGTGAAAACAGTACTTGATGGAGTTGGTTTGGTGTGGTGCTAACAGGGATGAATTTAGGAGACGGGGAGAGCACCGGAACAGGGAATTACAGGGCCTTTGTGGTAGCTCATGAGTATATAGAGGACATGAATGAGGCTTGGTGCTTGGACATGGGGCGGCAGAAGCCTATAGAGACTTGAATCATTTTTGCCTCTGTCTCCACTAGCTAGATAATACCTCGAGGCACTAATTATCAGTTTGATTTAGGGTCAGGAAAGATGCAATTATCAGCAAAACAGCTAATAATTCTCTCATGTACATTTGTAGTTCAAGGGAAGGCACTTGCGTTAGTGTCCTAGGGCTGCCATAACATGTGTCATAGACGGGCGGCTTACACATTGGAAATACGTTCTGTTACGGTTGGAAGTCACAGAGCAAGGTGCTGCCAGGGTTGGTTTCATTTTGAGGCCTCTCTCCTTGGCTTCTAGACGGCCATATTCTCTCTTTGTCTTCACATGGTCTTCTCCTCTGTGTCCAAATTTCCTTCTTTTTCACAGACACTGGTTGTTAGGGATTTAGACCCACCTGAAAGACATCATTTTAACTTAATAACTTTTTTAAAGATTCTGTCTCCAAATAAGGTCACATTGTGAAGTACTGATGGGTTAGGAGTCCAACATCTAAATTTGGGGGTGAGGGGGACACAATTCAATCCATAAGAGCACCCAAGAAGGAAAAAGATGAGGAACAGCATGAGGACAGAGGGCAAGCATCCCCCCGACCCCTTAGCCAGGCCCTTGCTCTCTGTCCCTGTGGTAAAACAGCTATCCCCAAACAGGAAGTTCCCCAATTCAGACAGCTCTCTATCTCTTCTTTTTTAGGAGAATTTAGGGTGATGTCATCTGAGGGTTTTCAACTCCCAATTTTAGGATTAGCAAGCAGCCTTTTTCTTTTTTCTTTTTTTTCCCCACTCTTTTCTGGCAGTGCTAGTTTCTTACCATATTTATTGCAGTCATCTGCTTATGTGCATGGTGAGTTTTATTATAACAATCAAGGGAATCACTGAAGATGAACAGCCTACATAGAATAAACAGATGCGTTAAGTTACAAGTACATAGTCCTCGTTATTGCCCTCCTTATGAGGTTAGCACTTATTTTTAATTTATTTAGCCTTAACCTCTGAGGTGACATTGCATTGTCACAGGACACTCTCCCTACCCTCAAGAGCTCTGAGGTTCACAGCTCCACCATTAAGGCACCAAGTGATATGTAGATTGGTAGTAATTCAAATCTACACCAATGTCCTCACTCTTCGTGTTATCCTTTGTTTTAGGGAGGGGTGACCATTTGTTTTTTAAAGTCTTTGAAATCAGCATTCTTAACCTTCCATTTCTTCCCTGCAATCTGGAGTTCTTGTAGTCCTTAGTGACATTGTGAGAAGTTCTTGATCCTTCTCCCCTTCTCCAGCACTCTCCTGTTTCCTGAGGCAGTGCCTCCTGCCTGGCACTTCTTGTATTCTCTCTTGCTCCAGGCTGTGCCCTCCCTCTTACCTGGTCAAGCAGAATCTCCCTTTTTTTCTTCTTAGCTCCGTGGCTCCCTTTAGCATCCTTCTTCCCAATCTCCATCCCTCTCTTAGATGGATGGACCCCATTACCATGGCTGCAAATTCTTCTGCCTCAGTCAAGTGTAGGACAGGACTGTAATTTCCATTTCTGTGGACAATTGAACTAATTTATTTTAAAGATGATATCTAAAGACAAGTCAACAAGCACTTCAGAAAATATCTGGAGCCAAATGAAGTTCATCCAAGAGCAGAAGAGGTTCTTTGCCTTTGCCAGGCAAGGCTTAATTAATACACAAAAATATTAATCATCAGTCAAACTAATTTGTTTAGCAGTATTAAAGATGTTTAAAATGTTGGAAGAGCATACTACCTTCTTGCAATTTGACAAGGTAAATTATATAAATTATAAGCTTCAGATATTACTTTCTATTTTTTTAGATTCTTTAATATCAGAACTATTAATAACAAGAGAAGGAATTGTTTACAAATGTAGATAATGGGATGTTTTAAAATCAAGTTGTTGGAGTGCTTCCTGCTAAGTCACTGAACCATGTTTAAAATTTTTCTTATTTTACAATTGATCCTATATCTTCTTATTCAAGTCTTGCTTTGTGTTGAATAAATTTTCCATGTATGAAGTCTTCTTGAACATTTTTGTTAAACTTATTAGAGTTAGGAATCAACTCATCATGAGTAGGTGCTCAG
The DNA here is from genome assembly GCA_004026885.1 of Lyroderma lyra. Lineage (NCBI taxonomy): Eukaryota > Metazoa > Chordata > Mammalia > Chiroptera > Megadermatidae > Lyroderma > Lyroderma lyra. The sequence goes on along the minus strand of PVJL010008183.1, from coordinate 27,585 downwards.
TAAACACTTGAATAATTGGAGGAGAAATCTCAAGTTGGTATTCCATGTGGGAGAACAGATTCTATTCAATTTTTACTCTCTTCAGTGGAGATACCAGTGGGGTTATCAGAATGGGACTCCACCTGGTTTAAATAATGAAAGTTTAGCTGGGAGAGGTGTTAGATAAGCTAAGAGATCATTTTTTTCCTGTTTTTCTATTTACAGTAGGATTCTGAAGCAGAATTTCTGCAGGAGTTAGATGGTTGTGATTATATCAAAGACATGCACAGAATATTTTTGGTTTTGCATTGATATTTTAGCGAGTGCTTTTCTAAACTTGGGATGGAGTTTGAGAGAAGAAAAATAGACGAGAATGTCTTGAGATGTTTTAATTCATTCTGGAAAGTTTTAGTTAGATTTGCTTATGTTCTAGGATATTGTGGCCCTAAAAATTTATTTTCTTAGATAGTACTTGCATAATGCTTGTAGCTTGATGCTGATGGATGTCAATCAGGGTTTAGTATATTCTGGACTCTTGTCTAGTGAAATGTGGGAGGTTCTTGGAGTAGAGAAGTCACTACTCCAAAGATGCTGTGTTCTATGAGAGGATGTCAGGGAGAAGCAGTCAGACTGTATGGGAAACCCTGCCTCTGGTCTTGGCTCTGCCACCATATTGTTGGATATTTGGGGCAGATCTTTTGGTCTCTTTGGCTTTCAGTCTTTATTTTTATGAAGTGAAGGGTTGAATCAATGTTGCTCAGGGTTCCTTCTAAATTAACAGTTTTGAGGTAATATTTTTCCAGCCTGCACATTTGATCATTAAGTGAAGACCCTGAAACACTGATAGACCTAAACCATAATGCAAGAGTGGCAGAACCAATATACTTGTTGAAGTCAACCGTGACATAACATACACAAGATCTGTTTTTGAAGGAATCCTCCAGAAACTTATCTCATTCCATACTCAAATTCAGTGTTAGTTTCTATACAATTACCCCATCAGTATACTAATTTAAAATAAAGTATCATCTTGGAGGTTATATTTCTAATTTAATTAAACTAGCATACACTATGAATCTATTATGAGCAAGATATCAGGAATCTAAGAGAAAGAAGATGCCTTCTCTGGTTTCAGTAAATTTACAGCCTAGTGGGGGGTCACAGCTGGATTAAACTAACAACAATGCGGTGTTATGAGTTAAGTGTAAAGATACAAGCACTATGCAAAGGTTACAGTCATACCTTCTGCCTGGTAGGACAGGGATAGGCCTTGAAGAGGACTTGACATTCTAGTGGATTTTTACACAATGAACAGGATTTTGCCTGTTAGAGAAGGTCATTCAAGGGAGAGGGATTCCTATGAAGAAATGCACAGAGGTTCATTGGAAAGCACATGGCATGTTTAGAGAACAGTGAGTTTCTGGTATAGCTAAGCACAGTGTATCTATGAGGTGTGCTTTGTATCCAGACTAGTAAGGTGGTTTGGGGTGGTTTGGAAAGGGTCTCAAATGTTATGATAATAGTTTGAGCTTTAATTTTTAGCCAGTGGAGAGTCCTAGAATCCATACATCCTGTGCATGACTGTGGGTCTTTCTAATATGGCTAATGGATTAGAGTTGTGGGGGCTCTGGCAGTATCCAGAGTAGGTAGGTGTGTGTGTGTGTGTGTGTGTGTGTGTGTGTGTGTGTGTGTAATAATGTTCAATCTTAACTTCACTATTCTGTAAGTGAATAGTGACTAGGCTTTAAAAAAATCTTAAAAAAAATAAAAGGGAAAGGAGATAGAAGACAGAGTGAGTTGGGGGCTTTTTAAAAGTCCAGCATGGTAAGGCTCTGGCTGAACCACTGCACTAAAAACGGGATAGTGGAGATTTGGGAGGTTTCTGAGGACTTTTGAAGGAAATAATGCATTAACTCTTAGGCCTGATAATTTGGGGGGAAAGCCTGCAGGACATTTGGTAAAGATATGTGTATGAGATTCGAGTTTTGACTTACAGACATGTACTTGGTAGCCCTCAATGATGGTTGAAGCCAAGAAGACATAAAATATCTGAAAGGAATGCTTTAAAGTGAGACTAGGACCCAAACATGAAATCCTGGAGAAAATAAAGACTCTGGGAGGTTAGCAGAGAAGTGGAGCTTTGAGAGAGTGGTTGAAATGATAGTAAGAGAACCCTACACCAGAAGATTGTTGTGATGTTTTAGGCATGTCGAAAGATAAGTTAAGAATATGGATGAGTTGGTTCTAGCTCTGTCTAGAGGTTTGGGTGTTCTGGTTTTTAAACGGCCTTTCAGAGATCTAATCAATAGAGTCCTTGGAAGAAGATAGCAGAGTTGCCTGCCCTGTAGATGGGCCCCAAGAAGATCAAACCCCTCTTGCTCTTATTCATTGCTCACCAGGCAACCCTTTGACCCATAATATCATCTTAGATGGAGCCACCCCCCACCCCAACAGCTCCCCCACCCAATACAACGTTGACTGTAGTTCTGTAGACACAAGTTTGGTTATAGTTCCTGGGCCAGGAATAATAAATATAAATAAAAGTGGATGTGTATCATTGCTGGAAAAACACATACATGACATGCAGTGAAGACACATTCCTACCCTCAGGATCTCACATCACTCTAGTTTATAGAGTTAGGTAGTATAGTGCTGAACCTGAACCACCTAACTCGGAGCCAAATTCTCCTTTTGTATCTACTCTGCCTTTCTGCTTTTTAGCCTCTGGCTGGTTTAATTAGAGTGAACTAGTCCCCAAGAGGCTGAGCATCTCTAGGTAAACTTTAAATATCATCTTAAACTTTTAAAACCCTGGAATAGTGTTTGGACTGTGGTGATCTCACCAGGATGCAGTGGTCAGTGAGGTTTAGCTTTGTACCTCTTCATCACCCTACCTCCTTCATAAAATACACTAATGATAGCTGATCACAACTCTCTCTTGAGCTTAAAAAAGGTTCTGTGCATAATTCTCATAATGTTTTAAGAAAGTTTATGAATTTGTGTTGGGCTGCATTCAAAGCCATCCTGGGCCACAGGTCAAATAAGCTTGTTTTATAGCATTAAAATGATCCTGGTTAACCCAAGGAAGAAATTTAGCTCCCCATTACTCATCTGGTGAGGACAGCTCTGTATCCTGAAAGGGTGTGCATAGAAGAGGCACAGGTGTCTAAATAGGCACCATGTTCTGCTAAAAGTGATTGGCACATGGCTTGCTATAAAATCAGAGCTTTGTTTCACAAGACTGTAACATGGTGCCTGCAAAGCATGGAGAATAAAAGCACCACCTTCTGTGCCTCAAAGTCCTGCTTTTATAGTTCTTGTTTGCTTTGCTAATTAAGAGACTTTCACAACTCCCTCTTGACCTAAATGTGTGAAATGTTGCATGTTGTTTTGGCTTTTCTAATAGCTTTTGTTTGGCACATTCTGAATTTATAAGGTCAAATGTAATTAGCTCCAGACAGCTAAGTCTCCACTGGGAATAATTATAAGGAGCAGCACATATCAAAATCCACTTAAAAGTATCTAACCTCTTTGCATCTTTCAAAAAAATGTTTAAATCTCTAACTTGGCCTTGATTCTGGAAGGGTGAATGGGGACAAGTTTGAGGGAGGAAGTTTGAGCACAATTACAAAATCAGGTAATTGTGCTCAAGGTTCAAAATCAAGGAATCGTTTTAGATGGCCCTGTCATCAATACTCAAAGCCAGACCTCTGGCTTTCACAGCTGCAATGGTTTGGCCCCTTGTAATCTTCCCTTGATGTGTGTGATAATCACCAAGTGGAATGCCTAGTGCAGATGGCCTCCCATGCTTCAGTGCACAGCCCCTCTGGGTATGGATGCTGTGCAGCAAGTGATGTGGGCACATAGTGGGTGGAAACTTTCTAATGTGTCACAATAATAACAATGCGAATCCTAGAGCTGTTCATCTTCCCCTAGAACTTTAGTCCCCTGCAGCAGCCTACTTGGTTCACAGTCCTATGTGAATGCTAGACTATTAGCAGCTGATAATGAAGAATGCCATGGGAACCAGTGGGAAAATAATAGCTTACTCTGAGCGTATAATGAAATGAAATTAGCACAGACAGTAAAACAGACAATTTATGTGTTTGGTTTTTTTTTCTTTTTGTAATTAAAAAGAACTAGCAAATACTTCTAGTAGAGACATCTGAGAATCGATTAGAACCCCATCTGTTTTGGAAGGTTTTATTCAGAAATTAACTACAGAGAAACTTCTTAGCTTCTTTAATACTAAGAAGCTAGAATAGGTAAAAGGTGCTTCTTTTATTTGAATATAATGATAATTTTGTTTAGTTATTACCTAAATAGTTGTCACATGGTCTGAACTTTAGAAAGGGATGCTAATAGTGGATCATCCATTTTATCGTTAGGGCTATATATTATATTTCTAGATGAAATGTCAGTGAATTTTAAGTGTTTCCAACAAATTTTTAGTAACAGGATGAACTTGTATTTCTGTGGATGGATAACTTTCTGAGCACAAGAAAATATTTATATCATCTGAGAAATTGGCAGTGCAAATTGCCCTTGAGTCTTCCTATTTCTAGATATCTCATATTCTGCATAGTCCTTGAGCATAAAGTTCTACATAGTACTTTTGAGGGTAAAAGTTAAAATTTGAAAAGTCTTTATAATAATCTTAAAAAATATTTGTTTTAGAATGCAAGAAAATGGTTTATTTTTTGAGGGTATTGGATCAGTGAAAAACAACTTAAAATTTTAGTCTCACTGTGTGGGTAGTCTTCTGTCAGTTGAAAAATAAAGAAGTTATCAACAAATCAAAATGATATTTCACTTCAAATGTTCTCCAAATGCGTTTGTTTTGGACAGTTGAAGAAAGTGGGATATCTTTTTTCTAAGATATTTTGTCTGTCTGAAGTAGACTTGTCTCTCAATTTCTCTCATTTATAAAAATATTCTGTTTTTACTTGAATGCTGAATTGTCACACTGATTTAACAACCATCCATCAAAAATCATGTAAGTGTGTATTCTCTGATGCTTGAACATGACATTCTTTTATTGGGCATATGTTCCTCATTTTACCATATGATAATATTCGTTTCAATAATGTTCCAGTTATAATGAGTGATAACCATGCTAGAAACTCCCACAGGTGAAGATAATCTTACACATTCCCTCCATGGACCTATTGGTGCATTTTAGCTATTTTCATCATTAATTTCTGTTTCCGAGCTAACTAGCTGAGTATTAAGGGAAAGGAGAATAAGCTTGCTAATAATTCTTGGCTTCTAGAAGAGTGTGTGTGTGTGTGTGTGTGTGTGTGTGTGTACGCACATGCGTGTGTGTGTTAATGCTAAGAGTGTATTTATATTTTAAATATATAAAGCACACAGGTTAGGTTACTTTTCAGAAGAACACATTTCAAAACACATACATTACTACATTAAAGATAGCACCCCACACATACCCACAAATGCTGTGTTCTAAGTGTTTTGAGAAATGATTGGTTGCTAGCGATTCCATATGTTGCTATGTTTTATTTTGGAACATGCTAAAATCTCACTTAGGTTTCATTAAGCCAATTTTTCCCCTTTTTTGAAAGGTCTTTTTTTTCTTCCAAAGAATTTGTTTGAATATGTAGTTACTATATTCTTGTTAGCCATTACTAGGAAGAAAATTTAAATGGAACTATCCATTTTCCTTACATAAATATATATATGTAATATTTGTAGAATATGAAATACAATATGCATACTATATTTCAAATTTTTAGAAAAATTATCGACTACTCATGAAGGTTATTGAGGTTATAATGTCTAACTCAACCTAAATTTAGGACACTGGCAAAATAATATGCTGCTAAGTATCAAAGACTTTATTTTTTTAGTTTCAGAAGGATAACTGTAGAAAAAAAAAGGAAAATTAAAGCTCTGAGGTTAATTTGTTCTGCACTAATTTTTTAAATGATTTATTTAATTTAGTAGTTGGTTGTAGAATCACAGATAATGGTGTGAGTGAGTCTAATTGTTTATACAGATATTTTGAATTTATACACTGAAGTAGCTGTATATGGAGTTGGCACATTGGTGTTCAACTCTTAAAAGTTTCTCATTTCTGACCCGTGTGCTGTACTGAGGTCACCTCTACTCGGACCTTGTCTACTGTTCTTCTTGGGTGGCTCCTTGTGTCCTCAGGTGATGGGTTCCTGGAGAAGGACATAAACATGCCTAGGCAGTCCTGAATTCTTTTTTAAATTTATTTTTATTGAGATATAATTAACATATAACACTGCACAAATTTAAGGTGTATAATGTGTTGACATGCTACATTTATATATTGCAATATGATTACAGTCTATCATTAGCTAACATGTCACATAATTACCATTTTTTAAATTTTTGTGTGGTGAGAACAATTAAGATGTAGTCTCTTAGCATCTTTGAAGTTTATAATGCAGTGTTGTTGTCTATAATCACTATGCTGTACATTAGATTAATCCTAGAATTCTAAGGTGAACAAGCTCAGGTTCAAGTCAGGGACTTCTGCTGCATGAACATAGTCATGCTGCTTTTGAAAGGGATGAAGAAAATAGAAATTCCATCACTGAAAATAGGACTTTCAGGGTCATGGATACTTGTAAAGGTGTATAAGTGGACAGGGTTTTAGATTTACTTCAAGTTTCTGTCACGTATTGTGTTAAATGAGATTCCTCATGTTCCTCAGAGTGGTGATAAGAAAGTTTATTCCTAAGAAATTTTTACTTTTTAATAAATTCTGTTGTTATTGCTCATTTAATTCTCATTCCCTCCCTTACCATTTTGTTAAATACAAATTTCAGCTGCCTTCCATCTTATTTCTAGTTCTCATTGTAAGTCAGATGGCTACAGTGGATCAGGGTTTTTAAAAAATTTCTTCAACAACCATAGAATAAAAATTACAAGTATCTAGCAACTGACATGCAGAAGCTTCCCTAGTCATGCCATTATTTGCTCTGTCTTCTCCTTGAGCCACTGTTTGAAAAATCAACAGATGGGGCTATTCAGTGGAATGTGAGAGATATTAATGTATTTAACTTTGAAGAAGTTTTCAATATGAACTATACGACTGAACTTCACAGCCATCTGATTTCCAATTTAGTAATTGCTGGAGTCATCAGATGGGTTATTCTGCAGATGGCATTTGACTTTCTTGACATATGTGCCCTTGTCATCTATTGCAGATGACACATGTGATACTCATTCTTTACTTCAGCATTTGTATATATGGGATGCAAAATGACTTCAAATTTCCCTGCCAAAGTCTCTCATTTTGTTTAAATTCAAATGCAGTCTCAAACTCTCTTTGGCTCATACTGATAGAACTATTGGTCTGCTGTGTTCACACTGATAATAGAGCTGTGCTGACTATAATTATCATAACCTATTAGTTAAACTTTATCGTGAATTCTAAGTATTAAATAATAAAATTACAGAATACTTAAACATGAGGAAAATTACTTTCAAACCAAATCTAAGAAAACTATTATAATTTTTCTCAAATTTCCTTTGAGTTTTATTAAAATGATGTATTTGGAATTTAAACATTTTTTGAAATAAAATTTGTATTCCATAAAATTCCTACTCTCTTAAAGTATACAATTCATTGGTTTTACTATATTCACGAAATTGCACAGCCTTCACCAGTATCCAATTCCAGAATAATTTAATTACCTCATAGAGAAAACTGATACCTATTTGCTATCACTCCCCATTTCTCTCTCCCCCCATTTCCTGGGAACAACAAAATATACTTTCCATCTCTATGAATTTACCTATTTTAGACATTTCATGTACATGGAATCCCACAATATGTGGCCTTTTGTATCTGATTTCTTTCACTAAGAATGCTTTTAAGGTTCATCCATGTTGCAACATATATCAGTACTTCATTTTTTAATTGCAGAATAATATTCCATTGTATGGATATACCACATGTTTTTTTATCCATTTATCAGTTCATAGACATTTGGGATATTTCTACTTTTTGGTTGTTATGAATAATGCTGTTATGAAAATTCATGCGCATGATTTGGTATGAATATATATTTTTCAGTTCTCTTAGATATATACCTGGCAGCAGAATTGCTGGATTATGTTTGGAATTTTAAATCACTTCTAAAGAGGACAGTTTGTGTATGCCCTGGTTAAGTAATTCTTACAAAGCTGGGGTCACTACCAATTTCTTAGTCATTTTTGTGATACTCCACTCATGTAGAAAGTACATAAGTAACCTACAGTTTGACAAAGAACTTGACTAGCAACCCCTATGCGCCTCTTCAGACTTCCCACTAAGTACCCATGAGCACATAGAAAAAGATGAAATTGAAATTGATAGATTATGGGAGGAACATGAACTCAGTGGAAATAACCAACCTTGCCAGGTGAAGTTTTCTCTCTGTTTCAAATAGATTTTTACTTATTCCTAGTGTTCTCCACCACCCAACCTGTAAATGTCTAAGCTCCATGTTCTCTTGTACATGTGAAACTAATAAAAATGCAAAAATATTTAGTTTCATTAATGAATGGAGTTATTAGGTGCAAATGTTTCTGCTTATGAATCATAGATGAATCCTCTTTTCCTTAAGACCGGATCTTACATAAATCATACCCTGTGTTGTTAGTGCTACTGACCCACTTGAGGTATAGCTTGTTTTTCCCAGAAGTTTTCATTGATAGGTACATTTTTCAATGTGTTCTAACACAGAGGAGCTCAACATTTATTTTGACATCAAATATTTACTGAGTGCCCACCCTATGCTAGCTGTGAGAGTGCAATGAGTGACTGAAGCATAGTCCCTGTTCTTATGAAGTTTAAAATTTAACATTTGAAAACTTTTTTAAAAGCTGCAGAAGGGCTTGAGGGGTGGGAACATACAGTGCAAGTGTCCATCCTTTGCAAGAGGAATAAGAGGCTTTCAGGGGAAGTACAGCATCAGAGTTAGCCAGAAGAGGGGTAAACATTTGTCCCACTGAGTTGAAATCGCCTATTTAAAGGTGAGCTATATGTTTGGAGAACCAGAAATAGAGGAATACACTGACAACAGAGTTTGATGTTGGAGAATGATGAATGACAAAGGCTGGAATCCATAGCTAGGTCATGAAAGGCCTTGTAAACCAAGTGAAGGAATTCACATTTTGTCCTGTCAGTCGTGAAAAACCACCGGAAGGGGTGTTAGTGTCTTAGGGTTGCCATGACATACCACAAACATGACAGCTTGAAACCTCAGAAATTTATTCACACAGTTTTAGAGGCCAGAACTCCAAACTCAAGGTGTCAGCAGGGTTGGGTCCTCTGGAATCTCCCAGGGGGAGTCTGTTTCATGACTCTCTCCTAGTTTCTGGTGGCTGTTGGCGACCCTTGGCGTTCCTCAACTGGAGGCTTTATAACTCCATTCTCTGTCCTGTCTTCACATGACTTTCTTCTGTTTCTTTTACTTTTCAGTCTCTGATAGGGACACTTATCAGTGAATTTAGGGCCTACCTTATCCAGGATGATCTCATCTTAAATCCTACCCTAATTATATCTGCAAAGACCTGTATTTCAAGTAAGGTCACAGTCTGAACTTCAGGATAGATGAATCTCTTGGGGGCCACAATTCAGGTCACTACAGAGGATTTTAGGAGGGCAGTTGAACATGATCAGACTTCTATTTCAAAGGATCACTCTGGCTGGCTACTGTGTGGAGAAGGGACTTGAGGGGATACAGCAGGGCACATGGAGATCAGTGGGAGTCTGGATAAAGGATGTTAGTGGCTTTGAAGATAGGAAAGTGGAAATAAGTTCAGGAAAGGGGAAAAGAGAGAGGGTATGGTTGAGGAGCCCTCATGGTGGTGAGGAGGGGTTTTAAAGAAAGGGAGATACTTTGTGCATTTTTAATGCAGATAAGCATGATGGCGTATGTACATGGGGTAGTAGTTGAAAATACAGTAGTGAAAGGCAAAAAGGTACAGATAATTGTTTTTGTAGGAGGGTGAGAGATGAGGTCCAGAGCACAGACTGCACACAAAGCAGCACGCGAACTGCATGTCTGACTGCCCCTTGACAGTTTAACTGTTCTGTAAAGACGATGATGGTCATGTTGAGGAAGACGGTTACTCCTGTTTGAGAACTCTCTGTGTGTCAGATGCCATACAGATTATTTTCCTTGTTACTTCATTTAATCTTTGATGTAGTGATATTTATTATCTCCTTTTATTACTTGGACCCTGAAACACACAGAGTTTAGATAATTTGCCCAAGGCCACACAGATAATAAGTGGCAGAGTATGATTTTCTTCCAGCCAGTGTGACTGCTGAACTCATGCCAGTAAGCACTGCTGTCTGTGCTGACTCTGAAGGGAGAGGGAAGAATCAATACATGCGTTTTTTTCTTGGTATATGATGGTTTTGATAGCAGGAACTGTTATTTTGCAGACTATGAAGCTATTGTCTTGCCTGCTATTTTTTGTTTTGTTTGTTCTCTTATTGGCTTGCCACTAGATAGATTCAGGGGGCAATGTTATTCATTTTCTTGATCTTTTCCTGGGTTGGGACTGGTTTGATTCATCCTTTCTCTGTTCCCCTGTTTATCTGGATGGTAGGCAGAAGTGATTATTATTGTTCTTTCATATTATTAATGCACATATCAATAAGCATTATTAATCCTGCCTAAATGTTAAAGCTGCTCTTAGGAGATTTCATTCTCATAAGGTTTCATATAAACGCAACTCCCTTGAATAACTCTTATTGACATTTGGTCTGTAATTGATTCCTTTATGCAAGTTCATTTCTGGATTTCTTTACTGAATTGTCTTGGCTCAAATGTCATTTCCTTAGAGAAGTCTTCCCTCAATCCCAAACCAACTCTGATCTCCTGTTATATATAAGAGCTGTCCGGAAAGTATCCAGCCATGTAATATGAAAAATAGAGGCATTTATGGCTGGATTTTTTTTCCACACAGCCCTCATACATCTCATAGCTGAACTCGATGGCTAGGACTCCAAGGAACTGGATGGCAATTAACCAGGGTCATTTAAAACTCAGGATTTTTGGATGAGGAGAAGGAGGAAGATAGAATTTCATCTTCCAAAATTCTAAAATGTTAGCAGTCAAAGTATAATTTTAATTTTTTATCTGGATGGTGTGAATAGGAATTTTCTTGTCACTGTTGATAATCATCATCATCCTATTGCATAGTTGGATTTGCAAAAATGTATCCAGTAATGACTTTTCCTACAATCATTAGTATTGATAGATGTATACAAGTATGTCTAAAACTTGCCTCAAGTGATTATGTTTTAAGCTTTAGGCAGCTGTATTATTATTATTATTATTTTTATATGTGGGTTGTTCCTTGGCTGGGAATTGAACCCAGGCTGCAGCATTGATAGTGCTGAAGCCTAGCCACTACACCACCAGGAACTCCCAGCAGCTGTATTATTAAGAGACTTGCTTTTGTAACATTGGTCAACCATCTGTAGCTCAGTTTATTTGATAAATAGCTCTCTTATAATTTATGTGCTTGAAGTTGGATATTAGACTGAGAATCGAAATGAGAAGAGTTGTATTCCAGGTAGAACAAACCACACGGGCAAAGGTGTGGAAGCCTGTCATCTGAGGAACCAGACTTGTGGAATATACCTGGCAGTAGTCCTTTTCCATTCTCTTGTATGTAGTCCTGGATATGCCAGCAAGAGTCAAGACTTATAGACTATTTGCTATTCTCACTAAAAACATAAAGGTTCTAAATAAATGCGATCATGTGTTAAAACTAAAAGTTGGGTCACTTTAATTGTGATGGTGTTTTTTTCTTTGTGTTCTCTTGCCAGTCCCTCCCGAAGCCATTGGCTTCTTGTCTGCAGTTGGGGTCTTTATTGTTCTTCTGGCCGTCCTCTTCCTCTTCATCAACAAGAAACTGTGTTTTGAAAACATAGGAGGCCTTCTATGCCTGGAGCAACGAGGGAAAAGGAAGCACTCGAAAGACAAGACTGGGATCCATGAAGGGCTGGGTAAGCTTTACGCTTCACCTTCTTCTGAGCATGACAACACGCTGTGGTTTGGGTCAGGGTAGGAGGGTCACTGGTTCCATGACGGGCCCTATTAAGAAAGCACACATGAGCTGTTTGGTCACTGCTGTGGTGGGTGTGATGAAGGGACCTTACTAAAGAATATGTCACCTTTATGAAAGTAATGTCCTTCAAGATTGAAGAGCAGATGGGGAAACGTTGACCCATTCCCATTGTCTTAGCATTTTAGATGTCTGTGTTGAGTTCCTCTCTGATTAAAGCTTAAAGAAAAAAAACATTTTTTTTTTTGACTGACAAGAGCTTTGATGTGTTTTAGTCTCATTAGGTTGGAACAGAGTTGACATTTCACTTCAGTTAGCTGTTTCTGAGAGTTTCAGTGTGCTGGACCACTCGCCACGTCAGGTGGCGACCTCCAAAGGGAGGTCTTTACTCTTTAAGTTCACTGAATCTACGACATTATTTACTAACTGCCTAACATTTGATAGTGGGAAGTAACATACTTAAAGAAATAATTAGCTTCCTCCTTTGAAAGTACATAGTCTATTTTCAGTTGCTGAAATGTAGAATGTCGTGATGTAGGATGTGACCATAGAGTGATGTTATCATCACACAGAAGCTGGACATTTAAAGATAGTGCTCTTACCTTACAGGTAACAATTTTGCTCTTTTTAAAAATTTTTAATTATTTTATCAGTCTGGTTGTCACCTTCCTCTCCCATGCTCCCTAAGGAGTGTGGTATGTTGTAACTGACAGAGGAACAATCCTGCATCATTTTTTTTGAGCAGGGGAAAAGCCTTGAGGAGAATACCCGTTAGTCATCCTACCTCCTGGGTATGTTCTGAACCTGGACCAATAAGAATATTTGGCTTATTGATACGGCAGCTTTTTTAGCCATGGGTAGTTCAGTTTTTTGCTTTGTTATAAGAAAAGGCATAATTTAGGCATAAACATATTAATTATCTATTGCTTCATAACAAATTACCTCCAAAGTGAAGAGTTAGAACAACAAGTGTTCATTATCTCACAGTTTCTGAAGTTCAGGGATTTGGGATTGCCTTAGGAGTTCCAGATCCAAGTTTTTTATGAAGCTGTAGTTAGAATTATTCCTGCAGTCATCTGAAGGCCTGACTGGGATGGATGGATTCACTTCCAGGATGGCAGAAGGCTTCAATCCCTACACGTGTGGAACCCTCCAAGGGTTACTTGAGTACAGTTATGGCACGGCAGTCAGCTTGCCCAGAGAGAGTGATCCAGGAGAGGAGAGCAAAGAGGAAGACCCAGTTCCTTTCATGAGCTGGTCTGGGAAGTCAGACATCATCACTTCGACCACACTCCACGCATTCACTCAGCACAGCCTACATTCAAGGGAGGGAAATTGGGCTCCACTTTTGAAGGGAAGAGTATCAGCGAGTGTGTGGACATATTTTAAAATGGCCAGAGGAGATAGTAATGGGAAGGGTGTAAATGCAGATCTGGCAATCATTTGGCATTGGTGCTGTTGCCGTGGCCTTATGTTTTGAATTCCACTTAGGACATCTGACTCATCTTCTGAAAATAGACTAGAATATTTTAAATAGAGTTTGTCACATGAAATCTGGGAATTACAAATGATCTAGCCACTACTGTTCCAGCTAGGACATATGTGAGTTGGATGAATAGACTTCTGCTTGGTCATGAGGTAGCAAGGAGGGAATCATAGTGATTCTGACTGTCACTAGTTGTGTGATCTTGGAAAAATTATGGAACCTTTCTAAACATTAGTTTCCTTACCTGCATTTTGGGATTATCAGTACATCCCTTACAGGGTTGATATAGATTAAATCAATTAATTTTTTATAGATACCAGCATGGTGCTTGTGGTTAAAGTCCTAATAGAACTTTACCCATAGCTGTGCAGCACTAACAAAACACTAGTCACAGTAGTGGCTTCTAGGAATGACATCACATGCGAGCACATTGTATTCATGACTTAAATTGGGAGATTAAAGTCGGCGATGTTTTCTCCTTTGCAAACTATAACGGCTATAATGAACTAAGGTTAGAGCTGGTTAAGATATTTTCTGTTTGTCTTGTTTGACATGTTAGTATTTTAGAGACAACTATGGCTTATACTTGCAAATAAGTTGAGGTTTGAAGGTAATGTTGAAACAATAACAATAAAGCATGGACTAGAAGCTGTTAGCTCAAGAAATACTGAAAAATTCATGTCTCAAAACTCAAAGTAGGGTCACAAAGGGGGCTTTAAACATAGTTTAGCCAGGAGAATCTCCAAATTATAATGTCTAAGACACAAACACCTTCTTGACATTTCTCCTTTTAAAAGTTTAATTATCATTGATCAAAAGTCTTCGAAAGTCATGCTTCTATCTCAGATTTTATTTCACCTTTGATATTTGCCTTAATTATCATCCTCAGAGCACTGATTTCTCAGTGAAGCTGTGATGTTCTTAACACATTTTGATAAATCTAAAGAGTCAGGAAGGCAGCCTGGTGTGGTAGAAAGAAGCACAGTGTAGACAGCCAGAGCTTAGCTTTGCCACTAATTGGCCAGGTTATTTTGGGAAGCTCACTTCATCTCTCTGGGCTTTAAGCCCTCATTTGCAAATTGATGAGTCTGTACTAGGTTTCTAGGTTTCTACCAATTCCTATTGTGTGATCCTGTTTCACTCTTAGGGTTACCATAGCAATTTCTCCTCTAGGTCTCAGTCTATAAATGGAAGGAAGCCGAATAAAAGTCATTAAAAAATCAACTAGATCATCCTACTCTTAGGTTAAACCATATAAAATTGCCACTTCTATAGATGAAAAAATGGCTGAATATCAGAAACCTAATTATTATAATCTAATCTATGTGAGGTCCTGAGGAAAAAAATAATTGTTTTCATTTGTATGGTAATATCAGAGAGGCAGGAATGTAAATGTATTTTCTGAACCTACTATGTAAAATAATTTACCTGACAAAAATACTTTACCTTCCTTTAGGCTGTATATATTTCAAAGTTCAAAGAATTTATACATATCTGGATTTAGGTAGGGAGAGGAAGAAATGGAAACTGTTTCTTCCTAATAACACAGGTAATAATAATAATAAGTAATGATAATTTGGTACCTGTCATTTATTTAGCATTTACTTTTGTCATGCACCTGACAAGTATGTTATTATACATACAGTATTTGATTTCTTAATGCAAGATATTCATGTTGTTTATTGGCAGTGAACATTTTTGGGGAAAGGTGGATACCCTTGGAATAAAGAAGCCATTGTTCAATTTTGAGATAAAAAATTGATTAATAATAAAAGTTTCATGGTGAGGTAATAATTTTTAAACAAACCTAGCTTTGAGAAAGAGTTTTATTTCCCACTGAAAAACTTGCTTCGTATACTGAAGGCAAAATTCAGAAGTTGGAGCTTTGTTTTAAGAGGCACAACATGGAAGGGATAAAGGATGTGATATGAGGGCAGTTCCTCCCAGTCAGGGAGGGGAAGAAGAAAGTCCTGCTGCTGCAAAGGGCAGGGATGGCTTGGAAAGGTATCAGAGACAGAGGTTCCGAGGACCTGAGATGTTACCTGCACCCTGCGGAGGGTGGCGGATGTGTGCTGGGGTTGAAGTGGTCGCTGTGGGTAGGTCAGAATCCAACATGGCCTATAAGGAAGAAGCGAAAGCAGAGTGTAATGTACTTCCCATTTGAACAGTGGCGGGAGACTGCCTCACACGTGTGGACCTGGGTGGCTGCAGTGGATAGAACATACTAGTGGGAATAGAGGGAGAGAGAATTTGAGAAGCCAAGCCCACACTCCCTCAGATGAGCGGTTCATATAAGGGGTGTTAGAAGTTTTTGCATGACCCTGTGGGGGAGGAGGAGACAGCAGGGAAATAAATGTCAGTATATCTGCCAGAGAGTTGTTGCAGTTTGGGGTGGTGTGGACCCATATTGAAGCCTGGGGGGGGTGAGCTACCTGAGGTTTCCTGGAATCAGGGCCGGCTTCATGATTGCTGAAACTGTGTAATTATACAGTGTCCCATGCTTGGGTCACTGTGTTTGATTTAAGGCTCTGCTGTTGCCATCTTGGACTTCTTAGTGGTTTCTGAACCCAGGGCCCTCCATTTGCATTTTGCCCTGGGTATTGCCAATTACATACTGTGTTGCCTGGATGATCACCTGGAAATACTGTGGGTGTGGCCACTTCCTAGGGACCGCTGTAGAGGCAGAGGTTGTGTCCTGGAGGTCCAGGGTGGGGGTGGGGGTGGGGGAGGCAAGGAGGAATAGTACATCACTGTAAATAAGCTTACACCTATCTTCCACAATCCCTGAAGTACAATAGTGGAAATCCCAAATAATAAGTATTTATCCAAAATAAAATCGACTGACTGACTTTGAGTGGGCAAGCTGAAATTTAGTTTCTTAAAGCTGAGCATGGAAATGGAGCTGCAGAGAAAGACAAGAGCACTTTGAAACAGTGCAGAGGCAGCTTTTGTATATTTAGGTGATGCTAGTACTCAGCTATCACTCAGCAGTAAGGCTGGAGCTCAGAAGTAAGGTGGGTAACATTTGACAATTTCTCCCTACAGTTGATTAAAAGGCCCAGCTGATTGGTCCCTCCCTAAGACCACCTCCACCTCCTCACCTTCAACTAAATGGTTAGCTTCTGGTCCAGCAAGAGATTTCCAACCCATCCCAATTCCTTCTTCTTGGGCCATGATGGCTGCTATTTTCAAATACTTCTTATTTCATTTCTGCATTTAGATCACAGTATGTTCAAGCTCAACTTTCCCATTGCACAGTTCGATAAGTAGGTACTGTTATCATCTCCATTTTACAAACAAGGAACTGAGGCTTAGAGAAATGAATTTATTTTCAAGCTATTAAGTAGCAAAGCTGGGACTTATATTCAACACTGGCTAATCATAGAGGTCAAGCTGTTAATTGCATCATTTTTTCTTCTCACCTAATCTTCTCAACTCAATCAACTGTTTCATGCTTTTGAACTTCTGGGATGAGAGAAAAAAAAAATAGGAGAAAGGAGGGTTTGCTGGGTGGCTTGTTTTTCTTGGACTACCATACAAATTCCCACAAAAGTTGATATCTTAACAGTTTTATTTGGGGGGTAGCTCCCTGGCTGGCAATCAAACCCAGGCCGCAGAGTTGAGAGTGCCAAAGCCTAGCCACTACACCACCAGGGAACCCCCACCAGAAGTTTATTTTTCACACAATTCCAGGGACCAGAAATCTACAATCAAAGTGTCAGCAGGTCCACAGTCTCTCTTAGATTGTGGTGGCTGCTGACCATTGTCGGCATTCTTTGGCTTGTTGCTGTGTCACTCCAACCTCTGCCTCTATTTTCATATTGCCACCTTCTGTGTATATCTGTCCTCTTTGTGCCATTTGTCATTGGATGTAGGTTTCACCCTGATAATCCAGGAAGATCTTTTCATCTCAGGGTCCTTAACTTATTTAGATCAGCCAAGACCCTTTCAACATTCACAAGTTGCAGCTATTGGGACATGGACATATCTTTTGGGGGCCACCATTCAGCCCCCTAAAGGTGGACAGGAGGAGGAAGCATCACTTGGAAGTGGTTTTCAGTCATTACAGATGAGGAGAGATGATGAATTGGATGCAAGATTATTCTTTCTCCATTTTCCCTGAGCAGTGCTAGTCCACATTTCTGCCTCTAGGGTTAGAATCATTCTCACAAAGAGATGTAACAAAAGCCTGTAAGATATTTATGGTGCAAACTGTAATCAGCGGTCAGGGTGCTTTCCAGCTGTAAGGCTAGGTGAACTGCACTGGATCTCAATCCTGGGAAGCTAATTAAAAAAATACCAGTGCCCAAATCCCACTGCAAACTAATCTAATCAGAATAGGGAGTGACAGTGGCAGGTCAGACTATATAGTTTTAGAAAGATGATTTACAGGTGTGTCCAGGGTAGAGTATCACTGATGAAAGGGGCGGGTTCATTGCTAACTTCCTCTTTCAGGTCAGGAAGGAAAGCATTTGGGCAGAGTGTTAGTGCTGGTCCAGCCCACCTTTGCTTCTGCTCACAAACTATCCATCTGGTGATTCCCCATGTATTTTCCTCTCTGACCAGTTCAGTTCAGTTCAGTTCCAACTTGGTCAGTAAGCACGCTTTCTCCTTCATAATGCTTTCTTTCCCTCCCCCCCCCCATATATGTGCCATGACACTACTAGAAGTTTAATTCTGCACATACATTAAAAAACTAGGATATTTAGAAAAAATGTGTACTTTATAAAATTATTCCAAGTTTTCAAATTACAACCAAGTCTAACTAATATTCAAGATTATGAGTGTTCTACACATTTTTAGTGTATTTGACCAAATCAGAAGAGTTTGGCTGTCCCATCTGTATAACTTCCAGTGTTTTGTGAATGATTTAGACTACATTCCATTTTCTTTTTTTTATGCCCAAATAAGAGAGAGCAATAACAAATTTTACAAAATGGTATGAATCAGGATTGAAACAGATGTACAAATAACTGTAAAGTGTACTGGCCAGCACATATGGATAGTTTCACTCTTACTCATTTTTTATTTTGGCTCTTTGCAATGGAGGGGGACATTTGGCCATGTGCCTATCTTACAGTTATAAATAACTAGCATTAGTGTCTTTATAGTTCATGTTTAGTAGGGTTGATGAATTAAATACAGGCAGAAAAAGGTGCTTTTTGATAATATAAAAGTAGTACAGCTTGTACTCTTCTTTACTGGGAGGTTTTGGTTGCCATCTTTAGCATGATGCTTTCTTTTCCCTGTACAGAGTTCTGGTTTCTTTATCTGTAGGTCTGTGTGGTGGTTTCGGCTTGGACTACTCACATGGATGTTATTATCATTTATTTATCTATTTTCTCATATATTTTTTTAATTGTTGAACTTATTGGGATGACATTGATCAGCAAAAATTACATGGGTCCTAAGTGTACAATCCTACAGGGCATTGTCTATGTGTTGCATTCTGTGCTCACTACCTAGAGTCGTTCTCTTTCCATCACCATATGTTTGACTCCCCTTTCCTCTTCTCCCACCATTTCACTTTTCTCATATCAGATGGATTTTAAGAGGATCAAATATTCTGGAATCAAAAAAAGTCTCAGTATTCCTCTTCCTTTTTTCCCCTAATAGATAACTAAAAACTATCAATGCCACTGAAATGCTTTTTATACAATTTATAAACATTGCGATTGCACAGTAATTTACAGTTATGGATTGGGTAATTTTTAGAAAGTTGAAATCTCCTACCCTACACTTTGCCCTGACTTTGTACTTTTGCATCCTGAAACTGTAGGGGGATGAATGAAATAGGCCCTCTCTACTTCTTGTGTGACCCTTCCCCAATGGCTCATACGCAAAATAGGACCCAACTTAAAGAGTGGTACCTAGGATGAAAGACATACTTGTTAACAATCTATGTTGAAAAGCATCTTCTCTTCTGATTTTAACAATTAATTTACATAGAAACACATTTCTCTAACTATATTATATTAGGTTTAACTCTATGAAATTACTGGTTTTGTAGGTTGGAAGTTTCATATGGTTCAACCTAATACATGAGATGAACATCGAGAATGGAGGAACTGTAAAAGTTTCTTTTTTTTTTTTTTTTTTTTAAATTCATTTTTATTGTTAGACTTATTGGGGTGACATCTGTTAGCAAGGATTACATAGGTTTCAGGCATACAATTCTACAGTGCATTGTCAACTTGATGTATAATAAGTTCACCACCTAATGTGACTTCTCTTTCCATCACCTTATATTTAGCTTCCCCCCCCTCCTCCCCCACCCCCTCCCCTTGTAAAAGTTTCTTTGAACATCAGGACAAGCCTCGATATAGCTCACTGTGGTGTCCAGTAATTTGTTTTGGTGACTTGATTAAGGCACAACTAATTGAGAATACTCTCAGTGGGCCTATCAAAGTATGATTAATTGAACCCTGTTTGATGGGTACAAACCCCAAAGAACTCAGTTGGGTAGTTACTTGTTTAAGAACAGTCATCCATCCATTCAGTATTTATTAGGAATCTATGTTATGCTACACAGCATACTAAGTACTGGAAATAAAATGGTGAAAAAGAGAGATGTAGTCCCTACTCTCTTGGAAATTACATTTTTGGATGAAGACAGACAAAAGCAAAACTGAAAGTAAAGAGGCAAAATAATTATAGATTGTTATAAATGCTATAGGGGCCTAAAATGAAGACTAATTGAAAGATAAGGAGATTTACCTTAGATAGGGTTGAGCACATTTTACTTATTGCATGTGCATGTGCGCGCGCGCGCATGTGTGTGTGTATGTTTGTGTGTGTGTGTGTGTGTGTGTGTGTGTGGAGAGAGAAAAAGGGAGAAGGAGAGGGAGAGGGAGGCGGGGCAGGGCAAAAGGGAAGGAGGGAGAGATTACACTGAGTCTGTTTCTCTGGAGAACCCTTACTAATACAGCTCCCAAAGGCCACTACAAACTTCAGTTAGCCTATATAGGGAGAGAGATTATTTTAATGAATTAGCTTATGTGATTATGGAAGCTGGCAAGTCCAAAATCTTCAAGGTGAGTTGATTGGCTAGAGACCTGGGGAAAAGCTAATGTTGCAGTTACAGTCTGAAGGACATCTGCTGGCAGAAGTTCTTCTCAGGAAGGTCAGTCTTTGTTCTGTTAAGGTCTTTGACAGGATGAGACCCACCTACATTATGGAGGGCAATCTGCTTTATACAAAGTACATTGTTTTAAATGTTAATCTCATCACAAAACAAAAACAAAAACAAAAACACCCTCACAGAAGTATCCAGAGTAATGTTTGATTAAATATCTGGCACTGTGGCCCAGCCAAGTCGATACACAAAATTAACCACCACAGGAACTTTCTTAACATGTGTGTTTGTCTTCTTGTTTTCTTCAGTGTATTACAGTAGGGAGTTTGGGAAGAAATCTTCATTTAAAAAGAAAACCAACTTTTTATTATGGAAATTTTTAAATATACAGAAAAGTAGAAAGAGAATGGTATAATGAACCCCATGAGTCCATCACTCGGCTTCAACAGTTATTAAAAAGACAATTCATTTTTAAGTTATACTCTGTTGTCTCCATTTTTTGTTTTCCGTACTTAAGAAGGAATGAATTTGTCTCTTTAAAATCTCCATCCTTTACTATTTATCTTTTTTTTTTTTTTTTTCGGATTTAGGTGATGGATTATAGTCCCTGGCTCAAGAATTTGACACAGCAAATGAACATATTACACAACTAGCTGATTGCTATAGATATGGACATTAGATTAAAGGTTGGGAGGATACTAAAAGTAATTCAACAAATCTGGGCACACTTACAGTTAGAACATAAGCAGCTCTGCTTTCTGAGCTATTTATATAGGGTTCTTAGTGAGCACCCTCATACACACACACTCCTTGTGACATTTGAGCTTCCTCTGTGATACTGGGATATTAATAAAAATAAATCTGAACCTCTTTCTAAGTGTGAGTTGCTGTGGAAATGTTTAAAACCTAACTTTGAGAACTTTCTAAACACACATCATTATTAAAAGGCTGCAGAGAATGTCCTTCATGATTTTTCAATTTGCCAATGACTATATAACATATGAGAGAGAGAGAGAGAGTGTGTGTGTGTGTGTGTGTGTGTATGCATATATGTGAGGGCTGTCCAAAAAAAAAAAAAAATCCAGCCATTGTTAATATAATGAAAATGGTTACATGGCTACACATGGCTGGATACTTTCTGGACAGACATGTAGTAAGAAAAATAGAGGCATTTATGGCTATTTCAAATACAATAAGGCTCAGAGTTTCTGCCCAAAATTAAGACTCAGGATGGTATATGATATGTATTGTCCCGAGTCTTAATTTCTGGCAGAAACCCTGAGCCTTTTTGTATTTGAAATAGCCATATTATGGAATTTTATGACTGAGTATCTAGGTGGATCTCAGGAAACCTTGGTAGATCTTGGGAGATGACACAGAAGCTCCCTATAAATGTTTATTGCTTGGTGGACTGAACTCTTACTTTATTTCTGCAACATGGGTCTCCAGGATGATCTAAGAAAGCCTTAAATACACATCCTTTAGCTGGAGATAGTGAAGCCATCTCACCAACTTTATGGTAGTTTTGAGGGATTTTGATGTAGTCGAGATGGAAATGTTATCTTTATTTATGGATGAGGAAATGGCTCTTAAGTTTCAAACGTGTACGTTTGATTGCACATGCTAAAGAATGGCATCATTAACAATTCTCTGTGGTATCTTAGAGATACTTCTTATCTGGAGGATACCGTGGGTGGCAAAAGTTACATTTTCAGAGAATATTGGATTTTTGTGCTTCTCTTGTCAGCAAGACAATAATGCTCATTGTACTTTAAAGAGATACATGCCTTAAAACATTCTCTTGAAAGAAATGGATTATAATTTGAGTAGAAGAGTTACTAGCACAGATCACTGTTTCTGCATTGAAGTGAGTGTATATAAGTTTATATGCTTAACTAGCTCTTAGAGTAATCTGTTTTAAAGTAGTTATTGGAGTAACAGGTTTAAAATCTCATCATTTTTCTTAGCCTGACAGATTAAAGTAAAAGAAAGGGCATGTCAATGGTTATACATTTCCATTAAAATATCTCCATTCTTCTAAAACCCACCTACAGGAACAAATACCTTATTCACAAAGCTCTCATAATAATTTCTAGCCTACATTATAATAGGCCTTCTGATTGAGGTTTAATGACAAGGTGACAAGTATTATTTGAAGTGTGTGAATTTAGGAATTCCAAAAAACATTTTGAATCTTATTTTCTTAGTTTCTATACTCTGAATCCTCAAAAAACAGTTCTTAATACTTCAGAACAATTAATGTCAGTTTATAGAACAAAATTGCTATGGCTTAAAAACTGCTGTTCTTTTTTGTTTTCCCCAGTGAGCGCTGATGATAGAGTGGTAATTTACAGTTGTCATTCTGTAGACATGTGGACCACTTGATACAAGAGAGCGTGATGGAGAAAACCTTACTCTTAGGATGTTAACTCTTGGAATGTTTCTTTTTAAACTAGCTTAAAGCAAAGCAAAAATTGCATCATTCTAAAGCACAGTATGGAAAATATGGTGAAGCTCCCAAGTTTCACCTTTACTTTTTGGAAGAAAGCTCTTTTTTTTTCTAAAGTTGGTTGATCTTCCCAAATTCCTCCATTACTCTTCTGCCCCAAGTAAGTAATGTTTATTAAAGCTATACTTGTTAGCTCATCATTCTATCTGGGAAAGACATAGAGTCCTTTTTAATTTTTATTTTCCTCATGGGTTAGCTTTATAGTCCAAGAAAGACCTAACTCTTAGTTTTAAGAACATTTCAGGGCAATGGTTCCATTTAGAATTTACCCAAAGAATCTGAAACTAACCAAGATGTGTATTTTGTGTGAAACTGTGTTTAGAAATGAGATGCCAGCATAAAATGTCATTTTCCATATCCGTTGGAGAATTTTTCTTTCCATTTTCTGCTTTATTGCAGATAATAAATCTGAGAATACTCATACTAGTATTCTTTTTGGAATGCAATGTTAGTATTTTGCTACTAGAAAGTAGAATTCCATTCATTATAGGTAATGGTAGTACATCTTAGTTGAACTGAACTGTGCTAACAGAAGACTGTAGAGGTATTTGCTATTTCTCAGGAAGGATTGAAAGAAGAAAAGAAAAAAGTAAAAGGCAGGCATTATTGCACACAATAGAATAACTGCATTTTGTTTTAACTGAATAGATACAATTGGTGTAACTACATATAATGCTATACAATGGGTCATACATGTATACAGAATTAGTTAGGAAGCTTTGGATCCACTTATCATGCTTAGAAAACAGTGCTATT
The DNA here is from genome assembly GCA_004026885.1 of Lyroderma lyra. Taxonomy (NCBI): domain Eukaryota; kingdom Metazoa; phylum Chordata; class Mammalia; order Chiroptera; family Megadermatidae; genus Lyroderma; species Lyroderma lyra. Next base: position 3,714 of record PVJL010008183.1, on the reverse strand, counting down.
TAGTTCTTATGTGAAATCTCCTGCCAGTGGACAGGGAAATGTGAAAGGAGTGCTTTCAAATGTTCTTTGATCGGGGGCCACGTTGGCTGAGCAGACCTGGGAGGCGTCAGATACCACCCACCTAACCTACTTATGTCTACAACCACAGAGTTCCCATTAAGGCTGCTGCTTTTGATGGAATCCCTGAGGGATCTGATTATTAATGTTCGCCAGGCACAGAAGTATTGACATTGTCATGTCATTAGCATTATTATTCTAAGAGCCTGGTCATCAAGGCCCCCGGGAGACCTTATTTTGATAACCACTAATGAAGGAGATGAAATGTGTAGCAATAGTCATTAGCAACGAACAATTTTAATACTTGCTTAGATTGAAGCTTGTGTAAACAAATGAAAGGAAAACATAAGGAAAAATATTGGACGCTTGTTAGTATTGATTTAGGTTGAAAGTTCCAACTTAAGAGTACTGATATGCTCATTCATCCACTGAAGGGGCCCAATATAAATAAGAATATGAGGCCATGTCCTGGGACTTAGCAGAAACATGTGCAATAGAGTAATAATTTGTGCTAGCATGGTTTTCTGGCTATAAGGGAAAATTTTATTGGGTGAAAGATTTATATTTCCTTCTTCACAAACATAGTGGGAACCAGACTGAAACTGGTGTAATGGTTGAATGTAGGGTATCTTTCAGAAATAGTCTAACCTCTTCAATTACTGCTGTTTATAGCAGTGACAGTGGGGTATAAGGGATCCTTTTGAAACTCTCAAGATAGGAACATTACCTTCAGGAAAAAGCTTATTCATCTAACATTTTGTATATAGTTTAAAATGTATAAAAACCATCTCTGGATTTTATTAGAACTTAGTCTTCAGTGTAATTTTCCATTTCTCTCATAATTTTTTAAAATTGTATGGTCCCACTTATATGAAATGCACAGAAAAGACAAATTATAGAAATAGCAAGTAGATTAGTGATTGCCAGGGCTGGGATCCGAATGGGGATTAATTATTTTGGTCATGAGACATCTTATTTGGGTGATAAAAATGTTCTAACACTGGGCTATAATGATGGTTGCACTATTCAATAAACTTACTAAAAATTGTTGAACTGTACACTTAAAATGGGTGAGTTTCATGACCTGTCAGTCATACCTCAATAAAACATTCTTGTTCAAAGTATGTCCATGGACCAGCAGCATCAATGTCATCTGGGACTGGTTAGAAAAGAAAAACCTAGGCCCCTCTCCTTGACTCTTAATGAATAAAGTAAGAATAATTTTAAGGTAAATAAATGGTCCCCAGAAATATTAGCCAGTTACACACACACACACACACACACACACACACACACACACCCCGTTTTATTTTAATAGTAAATATACACTTGATCTTAGCCAAAAGCCTGAGAAGCGATTTTTAATAGTAAATATAGAAGTCAGCTTTAGCCTAGCTCCAGTCAAGGCCCTTATAAATGTCAAATTTATGGTATCTGAATTAATATAATTTAGTGATATTCTCATTCTAATACAGAATACTAGATATTTTTTGCTTGAGATATAAAGGATTGCATATTATTATATTAAAAGAATAGATACTTTAATAGGCCTGAATTTGGGAAAAGGTATTCAAGTCCTCACTGCAAATTTAGTTTTTAAAATATTAAATAATTAAAAATGGTAAACACAAATGACTATGGAAATGTGCAAAATGCATTAAAAATGTTAAATGAAGGTAGCAGGATATAATATTGTATGTCGTATATTTAGATATTCAAAACTATTGATGCCTGTTCTATGGTGGGCTCAACGAGTTGCAGGCAACAGGGCAGAGACAAAAGTTAACCTCCTGCCTGACCTCATGAAGCTGCTAGTTGAGTGGAGAAGACAGATGTTAAAAGAAAAGATCACACAAGTCATCCATGAGCCGCAATTGTAACAAATGTTAGTAATAATAACAGGTACTGTGTGAAAGAATATTTCAGGGGAGGGGGACATAATGGAGCCTGGATTACGGGGGGCTGGTCGTCAGGCAAAGCATTCTGTCAAGTGACGTATAACTTGAGCCCTGAAATAGGTGAATGGGCATTGGGGGGACAGGAGAAGGACGCACGGAGAGAGGAACCTGGTGAAGTCAGAGGCTAAAAGGAGGAGGCGAGATGTTAACCAAAGGGGACAAACAGAGAGTGGCTAAAAATAAGAAGGGGTCACACCATGAAGGGCCTTCTGAGTCTTGTGGAGGGTTTGGGACTATCTTAGGAGCAAAATGAGAAGTAATTTTAAGTCTTTGTAAACACTGAATCACTTTATCAAATAGATATCTTAAAAGATCACCAAGGTTGTTGTATGGAAACATGGGGTAGGAGTGAAATCCAAACTTAAAAGGCTGTTGAAGTGGCTCAGATGGGAAATAATGGTGACTTGGGCTTGGATATTACCTGTGCAAGTGGAAAAACCAGGTAGATTCAAGAGCTATTTACAGATAGAAGAATGGATCGGCCATGGTGATGAATTCTAGGTAAAGCATAAGGAGTTGTTAAATACAGCTCTCAGGTTCATGTATAATGTGATCAGAATTGTGTGCAAATTACAAGGAATAATGATAGCAGAAATGTGTAGAAGTCAAGAGTTGTGTTAAAGGTGGAGAGATTATAAATGATTCCTCCCTCTTTTTTTTTCACCAAATTTTTATAAGGCTGATATTACTTCCATAAACTTTAACAAACACTGAGTAATTGCTGATATTTAGAGAATTGCTTAATTTGTCTCCAGAGAGCTGCTATTACATTTGTTCCATAATTTTCCCTTATTTTTGAGTCTAGTACATTTTCAAGTGATACAAATGATGTTTCTATCTCTTCTCTTGGGACAAAAATCAACAATCTGGTAATTCTTCTAATCTAAGAGTACTTCCTGTTAATTGTGACTGCATTTTGCCTACCTCAATTTCATTACATTACCTCCTACTTAACATTTCTTTTTAAAAATTTTTAAAATTTTTATATGTAGGTAGTTCTCTGGCTGGGAATCAAACCCAGGCCGCAGCGTTGACAGCACTGAAGCCTTAGCCACTACACCACCAGGGAGCTCCCTTAACATTTCTTCATACTGTGGATGCTATTTGAGATTTAAGAATCTCCGTTATTGGGGGCCAGTTGATATGTGTGAATGGCCTTGGAACACAAGTCCAGTCTTGTTGGGAGTCTGCTGTGATCCCTTTAGCCAGGATGATGCAAAATGAAATTCTTCCTCATTTTGGTTGAGTCTTTAGAAAGCTAAATATTAATTAAATATGACTCATTCTTAAATTATCAATAAAATTTTTATTATATGTGAGCCTGAAAATGGGTTTCTGTGGAAGAGCAGTGACTGTCTCTTAAGAAGCTTGTGCCATTAGAGCCACTTTAAATAGTCCCTCTGGAAATGCTGAAGACTTTATGTGTTTGCAAAACCACTGAGTATTTGTAGAGCGTATTTAAGTTTCTGCCTTGGATATAATAGATGGTCCCAAATACTCAATGGGCTTATGAAATTTGGAGAATATTTATTTATTTAATTCATTTTTATTGTTAGACTTATTGGGGTGACATCTGTTAGCAAGGATTACATAGGTTTCAGGCATACAGTCCTACAGTGCATTGTCAACTTGTTGTATAATAAGTTCACCACCTAATGTGACTTCTCTTTCCATCACCTTATATTTAGCTTCCCCCCCC